>JAOSBM010000008.1:9387381-9397968 GCA_027568955.1 Erythroxylum tenue
CCAGTAACTCATACGCGGAAGACACAGTAAACCGCCCGTGGGAAGTGGGTCCCCAAATTAACGTATCGTCTTCAACCGCCTCGGCGGGAGGGCAGAGCTGCTCCAGGGCGCGACAGACTGAGGTCGTAAGATAAGGCTGAAACGCATGCCAAAGCCAGGTACCCCGCTAATCCGTAAGGTCAGCCACCGTCGCGAATTGGAGAGGAATAGGAATGTCGTCGGTCACCAGTTAGATAAGCGGGCCCCACCCCTTCACCCAGTGATCGAGCCAGAAAAGAATCCGGCGGCCATTCCCCAAGATTCATCTGCTGCCCTGACAAACCAGGGGCCAGGCGGATGAAATGCCCCGCCAGACGGCTGAGCAGCCAATGGTCTTTAATCCTTGTCGGCGAGCAAACATAAAGTTTGTGTGGGGCCATATCATTTTAGACCCTACAAGTTCTAATAATGAGAAAGCTTTTGACTTTGAAGCAAATTGTACTTTCCATGATCCAAAGACACGATCTTTATGTTTTGTTAGCTCGCGAGTTTCTTTCTCGTGGACTTTTTGGCAGTCGGTGAGTGGTTTTAGCCTTCCAGTCAGTCTTCACTCACAAGTCAAGGCTACAATGTTCAAAATACTTCAAATGATCCATTTCACATAAAAGCAATTACGACAAAACATAGCATATAAGCAATGAAGAGCACATGAAGATTTCAAGTGGTCGGTGTTGGTCTGTCAGGAGTTTGGGTTGGAAGTAGTCAGTGGTAGAACTTGAGAGAAGTGTCTTAATCGTAAGTCAAGGTCTAAGGGCAGCTTGCAGGGCTTCCTACCTATTCTACAGGAATTTGGGAGGCACAGGAACATCCAACCAAATTTGAAGAATGCAACTGCAGAATTTTACCAGCTTAGAAGAAAACTGTTTTAAATCAGAATTTGCAGAACCGTTAACCAGCATAATGTTTCTACTAAACATAAGAGTACAACTGTAGCTCACAGATCTCAGCGGCGCTTATAAATACAAGGTTTCAACTCAGGCCATTCAATTTTTTTCCTCTTTGAGCTATGCTTCTCCTGCAGAACCGAAGCATGATCAAGAACAAATCAATAACTGCAAATAATTTCCATACTGAGAATGCAAATCAATTGTTGGACAGAACTTATAGTGAATGCATAAAGTAAATGACCTTTTTCTGGAAGTATAGTAAAATGAACATTTTGTTTGAGAAATCCTGCACATGATGTATGTCCGTAATTAGTAGTGTGGACAAAGAATTGAATATATGGAGGTGGATGCAAGAACGTGTATACACCTTCCATGTAGAGGTGAATCCTAGATTAGAAACGGCTTTTGAAAACTCCTTCGGATTTGCTCCTCCATTGTTCGGATCAAACCTGCTCTTTACCTCGGCTATCAGAAGCCACCCACTACAAAGAACATAAGATGCTTCATGAACAAAATAATGGACCTATAGCTGTACTTCAAGCACTCAAGCAAGAACCTGTAGCAAACCTGGGCTTAAGAACTCTGTGAGCTTCCTGGATGTAACTTGGATAATTAGTCCCCATCAAAGAAAGGCAGAAGACAGCAACGTCAACAGATGATGCATCAAGTGGTATCTAACATAAAACAACAGTGAGCAACTGGCAGAATTGGTAAATATTAGCTCTAACTAAAAACACCTTCCTACGATGTCTCTTGTTGAGAATCAGTATTTAGCATTATAAAGGGCAAGTTTACAGCAGACATACATTGGACATATCACAAGCAATAACGGAAGGATCGTTAGACAAAAGATCAAGTGAGTGAACTTTATTTTTCACATTCTTTGAGAGCCGTGCATCTCCTGCAACACATTGAGCCAGATGGCCAGAGAAACAAACCAAACAACATAGTAGTCAGTAGTAGACAGTTGAAACCATCAAAACTCTTATTGCAAAAAAGTAATAGCAGTTGAAGGTCAGCAAAACCTTACCACAGCCAAAATCAGCCACTACCAAAGAAGGACTATGATTTTTCAGCCACTTTATAATTACATTTACTGGCTGTTCAGGCCAATGTGACATTTGTTCTTGATACCCTGTATGATACTGCCCATGTAAGTGACATAAAGTCAAACAAAGATATCCGAATTGAGAAACTTACAATGAGATGCCAGTATAAATCTTAAATAATTGTAGGAAATACATTGCAAGTAAAGTACGAACAACACCTTAATAAAAGATGGAACACAAATATAGCCTACTGCATACATGGCAAGATATAGCCAGCAATTATCAATATATGAAGATGAGATCCATTGGTTATAATAGGAGGCAGTATAGCATACATTAGCTAGACAAACTGTTTTACACTGACAAAAAAATAGGCATATATCTTTCAGACTCCTCACTTGAATATAGTAAGCAATCTTTTCTTCCGGATGGCAAACTAGGACCGAATTAATCTCTGACTCAATCCTTAAATTGATTGATAAGTATGAATAACCACTATTAGAGAGGCCAAAAAATGATACAAATTGAAACTATGCATACAGAATGAAAATCAAAAGAATAAAAGAAAGACAAAGTTATGGGAAAAAAATATTATTATCATTCCTGAAAATCTAGTCCCTGCTAAGTAGACATTGTAGCCACAGTAAAACCATAAAAATGAAACTATAATAATACAGATATGCAGTAAAATATTACTCCAATCAGGAACTATCCACTGTTATGTTTTGCTGCCATGCTCGACACTCAAATAAAGAGCAAGCATAAGTTCCATGTTTATGATGTGCAGAACAGAAAACAGAATCTTACCATTTCAAACAAAGACGGATCTTCCCTAAAATAGTTATGCGCCTCTTCTCCACTGAACAGAAAAGAAAAAAAAAAAGAAATAAAACATAAACTTATTCACAAGGTATAAAGCAGAACAGTCTTGCTTTAACTCATAACCAAAAAAATTGAGCATTTGGTGATATAAAGCATAGGAGGTTAAATTTGATAAAATGTGTCAAAATGCATGTGATCAGAAAGTTATTCGAATAACGGAACAGCCTCTTTGTAAAAAATACATCATACATCCAAACCCTCTTCAAACCCTCACAAAGCGGGGAGGCTCGTGCATTGGTACGTGGAAATTATGTGTTAAAACGCAACGTAAATTGGTTTGTGCATCAATGAGAAACAACCAAGTATAACTGTCAAGTGAAGAGCTTTTTCATTAATTATATTAAGACAACAATGTTAAGTAAAGAATAATTACGTGCAAGTGTACAACTTTTCATTTATCATCCTGAAGTGCCCGCCAGATAACCTTGCTCGCATCTGCAGAACATACATCACAACAATACCTTTCAATCAAAAATCGAAAATTCCAACCAAAGCACATTCTAATATGATTCATATAGAGCCAGAGAGCAACCTTTTCGAGGAAAGACGAAGACTTTGGACGCTTTGGAGAAGAAGAACTAGAAGAATTTGCAGACTTAACATGTTCAGATGTACCATTCGACTTCACAGCTTTTTGCTTCAATTGATTTTGTGGTTCTGAGCGACTATTGGCTCTCTTTCGTTTCCTAGAACTTCCTTCCTTCATGGGTTTTCTTTGAATTCCAAGATTACTAGGTCCAAAACCCTAAAAGTTACCCTAAACCCTTCTCTCAAACAATGTATAGACTGCTCTGCTCTGCTTCACCCTTCTGCTCCTGTGCTGCTCGGTTCCTGCAAAAAGGCTACAATTTCGAACAAGGATTGGGCCTTTTGCATGAATTGGGTGAAGCACGAAATCAAACTTGGCCCATTTAGACCTATTCATGCAAAGTCCAATACACTCTAATTACAGCAAGTAAAAACTAATGCCACTCGACGTAAATGGAGTTTTGATAGACACATTCTGTTGATATAACCCTCCGAATGAGGAAAAAAATAAGGTTGGGCCTCTAATTCTCGCTCTTTCAATGGCACGACCCAACTAGCCTACGTACTCCGCGGCGCCACGATTCGCCTCCACGTAAAGCCTCGCCACCGTGCTCTCGTCAACTAGCCACTCTCGTACGTCAGGGCCTCACGAAGACAACACCAGCAAGCAACTGCCTTTTCATCTCTCGCTAATCTTTATAATCGTATTGGAGTTCTCATTGTAGAATTATCTGCCCCTTTTGTTGTGAGCTTTAATAATTAGGGTTTGCTTCATGAGGCCTCTGAAGGATAAAATATGTGAAAGTTCTTAGCTTTTCCGTTTGGGATAGTTTCAGATGAGTCTGCAAGCGGATTCTCCAGTGCACTCGTCAAGCAGCGATGACTTTGCTGCTTATCTTGACGCAGAACTTGATTCTAAATCTTCGGAATCATCTCCCAAGAGCGGAGAAGAAGAAGTAGACGAAGAAGAAGAGGAGGAGGAGGAGGAGAAGGTAGCCCAGGTGGAGCTCTGTGACCTTGAAAGCAAGAGGTATTACCACGTTCTCCTGGTTTGAACAGGAGCCTTGATAGGCCATTGATTGATGCTTAGGATTTTGTTCTTATACCTCATTTCTCCCTGACTCAAATTATGACTGTGTTGTTCATTCTTTTTGTTGGGGCGGGGGGGATGGAAGAAGTTGATTTGGGTATACCAACTACTTTTGCTTCATTTTGTGGACTGTTTATATATTTATTTAAGATAGATTTGGAGCGCAAGTGCACCATCACTAGTAACGAAGTTGGCCAATGGTGCCGTCTAACTTTATGAATGTGCATCAATTGAACTCTTGAACTTGGTGGGGATTTTGATCCAACTGTTTTAAGTTTCTTTGTAGGCTTTATGTTTTCTGACCTCTGTAGTAAGAAATTGATACAGGGATGATTGTGCTTAAATGAACTGTCTTATCATTTTTAATTATGATGGATGTTTGTGAATTTGAGTTTTATGTTACCATAACATGGACTGATGTTTTCCTTCTCAACTATAGTTGATCATTGCATCTCTGTCAGTGTGTCATATTGGTTGATGGGGATTGGATATTCAATCCAACAGTCTTGTTATTTAATTTTGATTGGAAGGCACCATTTTCTTGAATTTGCTTTAAGTGTTTAATTGTTATTCGGTTCACCTGTTCACTTATAAATATCGGATCTGAAAATTTTGTTTTGTGAATCATTTCACAGGATAAAAAGGTTTAAGGCTGAGGTATCTGAGAACTTAGAGGATCCTGAGGGTTCAACTTCTCATAGAGCTTTGGAGTTGAACTTAGGTAAAGTTTCTTGACCTGGGTCAGTGGATTCAGAAACCTTCTCTTTGTATGTTTCTGAGCCATGCTTTGGTTAATACTATGTACAAAAGGGTCTCAAACTTTTGCACTTGGATGCTTATCTTCTTCTTAATTTGTTAGCTTACTAGCATATTTATGTTTTCTTTGCTACTTGCATCATTATTTTCAAGTGGGTACTTTTGAAATGGTGGTTAAAGAAATTGTATATTCCATTTTTGCTCTTAGCACATGCGAATGGATTTAACTTAGTTGTGTTATTTTAGTATCTGGAGTTATGGTTAGCCTGTTTGATGTGCAGAAGCATCCTCAAGTAAAGATGCATGTACACACCCTGGATCTTTTGGGGACATGTGCATTGTTTGTGGGCAACGATTGAATGAGGAATCTGGTGTCACATTTGGGTACATACACAAGGTGCTCATTCTTCAACCCAAGTGATAGTAGTAATGGCAATTTAGTTCCTGCTTTTTTTTTTTCTCTAATTTCTTCTTTATTGATTAATTTTTTCTGTTACATCAACTGGTTGAAATGGTGTTGATAGAAAATAATTTTAAAGTTGTCTAGCTTTAGATATAAGTTATCACCAGTGAAGTAGCCCGGTTATCAAAAGCTTTTAGATATGCTGACATTCATACACTAACATACATCTGATTTCATCTCTTTTCGCTTTCTTTCATTTCCTCAGTGCTTTTCAACTAGAATGATACCATGTGGGTGGAATTGTACTTACAGGGATTAAGACTAGGTAATGATGAAATTGTTCGATTACGCAACACGGACATGAAGAGTTTGTTGCGTCATAGGAAGCTTTACTTGGTTCTTGACCTGGACCATACTTTGCTTAATTCTACTTTGCTTATTCATATCACGTCAGATGAAGAATATCTTAAAAGTCAGACAGATTCTTTTGAAGGTATGTTCTTTTTATCTGACGGGCATAGTTCTCTGCTAACAAGTATAGTAGTTGGAAAGGTGACACTGGATAAATGGTGGATTTTGAGCTTGGCAACTATTTAGCTATTTACCTTGCATTTGTCTTCTTCATTAGATTCCCGTAAATAAAAACTCCTGATAATTTTTATCCATTTTTTGATTGATTGAAAAACCTCGTGGACAGTCTGGTCATTCTGTTGATTTTATACTCTATCAAATGGATAGATGTTTCTAAGGGCAGCCTCTTCATGTTGGACTCCATGCCCATGATGACCAAGCTGAGGCCTTTTGTTCGCACATTTCTCAAAGAAGCAAGCAAGATGTTTGAGATGTACATATACACAATGGGTGATAGGCCCTATGCTTTGGAAATGGCTAAGCTCCTTGACCCTAAAAAAGAATACTTCAGTGCTAAAGTTATCTCACGTGATGATGGAACACAGAGACATCAAAAGGGTCTTGATGTTGTGCTGGGGCAAGAAAGTGCTGTTCTGATCCTTGATGATACTGAAAATGTAAGGACAAATGCTTTATGTGTGTATCACCAAGTACACTACATGCAAATCAGTGTCCCATTGTGGGTCAATTGAAGTGGTAGTCTAAGATGCCATTCCTTGATAATATTTTGGCTCAAATTTAGTCAATACCGTATTTTCCATTTTTGGATTATTAACTTTCCTTGTTCTTTACTTCTTTTCCTTTTTAGCCTTATTTAATCAGCTTTAAAAGATCTACCTACTTCATTTTAACAGTTGCCATTTGGACCTCACCCAAATATGCTTATGGTCATTGAATTCCCTTCCCATGAAAGGTTAAACTCCTCTTTTTCGTCATTTTAACAGTTGCCATTTGAACCTCACCCAAATATGCATATGGTCATTGAATTCCCTTCCCATGAAAGGTTAAACTCCTCTTTTTTGTCTTGATTGTTACCAAGATCTTCAGATATGCTACTATGTGCACATTCATTAGGTCATTCCTTGTGGGTGGTATAAAAGCAACAGATTTGGCAATTAGCAAACTTGCTAAAAACTTGGAAGACTCTCCATCCTGGACTTGGAAAGATTGCTTTTTACTTGAAATCAGTTGGACTTAGGTTTGAGTCACGGTGTAGATTTTAAAAAAAATCCAGTCTGGCTTTTTACTTGAAATCAATTGGAGTTATGTTTGAGTCACGGTGTAGATTTTTTTAAAAAAATCAGTGTGCTTGCTTCAACTTGTTAATTGTAATTACTTACATTAGCATTTGTTAGACTGACAATTTAATTTTATTTGTTTTAGGCTTGGACAAAGCATAAGGATAACTTGATATTGATGGAGAGGTATCATTTCTTTGGTTCAAGTTGCCGGCAGTTTGGTTTCAACTGTAAATCTCTTTCCGAGCTGAAGAGTGATGAAAGCGACTCAGATGGTGCACTTGCATCTGTACTGAAAGTTCTGACAAGAATTCACCATATGTTCTTTGATGTATGTTGTCTCTTCTTTCCATTTGTTTGAGACATGAAATTCATTGCTTGATTCTTATTTATAACTTTCTTGTAGGAGCTGACAACTAATCTGGAAGCCAGAGATGTGAGGCAGGTATGTAGAATCTTTTTGGCATTTGTTGTTAACTGTGCAATTGTTCCTCTTCGGCTTCTTCACTTTGGTCTGACTAGGGAAACTTGGAAGATTATGGTATTCATTTGTATGGTTGATACGATGTGATTTAATTGACATCTTTTCTATTTTTATCTTGCTTTTAACTAAGTTCTGAATTCATTTTTATGGCAAACTGTGGCTATTTTAGGTACTAAAGACAGTTCGGAAGGATGTTTTAAAGGGTTGCAAAATTGTATTCAGCCGTGTTTTCCCCACCCAATTCCAGGCTGATAATCACTTTCTGTGGAGGATGGCTGAAAATTTGGGAGCCATATGTTCCAAAGAACTAGACTCATCAGTGACACATGTGGTCTCAACAGATGCTGGAACTGAGAAGTCTCGGTGGGCCCTGAAGAACGAGAAGTTTTTGGTTCATCCACAGTGGATAGAGGCTGCTAATTTTTTGTGGGAAAAGCAACCTGAACACAAATTCTCTGTTAACCAGACTAAAAACGAATGATTAAAAAAAAAAGGATGTGCTCGAACCCTCTTTGTAGTGACAGATAATCAGCTGGCTGTGTTTCATTTATGAACTTCTGGACATGAAATCCTGAGGGTGCAGCTAACCCATATTTAGTTAATGCCACTTGAATTTTTGATTAGTGGGATTTGTTCTTGTTGACATCAAGTTAGCCTTGTTTTTTACAAAGTTATGTTATATGTATAATACACAATTAGCCGAGAGTAAAGAGTAGCATCTTAAGACAGACTTTTCATTGATCTCATTGTGATGTACTGTAATGAGGGAAGATCAGATCAAATAAGAATTGAAATAATGAACAATTGAACAATTGGATAGTATGGATAAGTTTCTGTATGTATTATTGAACTGTTGGGTCTTATTACAATGAAGAAGAAGAAGGTTGCTATGCAACGATAGCAGCTACAGAGACACTAGAGAGGAGAAACAGAATGCAACAATGCCCATCCCTTCTCTCCTCCTCTCAGATACTATATAACTAATTGCTACCTCACACAGACTCCCTCACGTGAATTGGCCACCCTCATCCTTGCACTTTTTCAGTTGCCCACAATCATAGGATCACTTGACCCCTGCCCGTTCACCCTAACAGAATTAATCTCCTCCACGTCCTTTTCCTGAATTGCCCTTGTGTTATTTCCACTTGTGACATTACCTCCCTCCCCCCTTAAGATCAACCTTGCCCTCAAGGTTGAAAAAAGGATAAGCTTGTTGCATATAGGTAAGTTCCTCCCAGTAGCATGTTCTGCACCAATGCCTTCCCGGTGTACCAAAACTTGAGGAATATGTTGGTCTCCCTAGAGAATAAATCTAGATTGCAAAATCTCTTGTGGCTGTAATATAGGAGCAATGTCACTAGCAACCAGAGGAAGTGGAATATATGATTGTTGATGAACACCTTGGCATGGCTTCAACTGTGACACATGAAAAACAGGATGTATTCGAGCAGTTAAGGGCAGCAACAACTTGTACGCAACCGGACCAACACATTGGATAATAGGGAAAGGGCCAAAGTATCTCATGCTTAGTTCTGGTTTTTTCTTTGTCTAAAAGGTTGGAGCTTAACCAACACCATATCTTCAACTTTGAACTCCACATGACGTCTCCTCTTATCAGCTTGCTTTTTCATATACTGCTGAACCTTATGCAGATTGCCTTTTAACTGATGCAAAACAGCATCACGCTGCTGCAACAACTCCTGCAATGTTGGAGGATCATTCGAATCTGTAACATACTGATTGATAGACCCTTAATTACGAAATGTTATAAAAGAAAGAAGGGACACATGGGGTTGAAGGTATATTCTAAAAGGTGGAGAAATGAGCTGCAGGGGCAGAAAGGAGATAATCCTAGCTAACTTGGCAGCAGTAGGGCCCACTATGCAAGAGTGAATGGGGTATTTATGTGAAAGAAGAAAGAGAAAGAGAAAGAGAGGAGAGGAGAAAAAAGGAAAGAGTGGAGGGAGAGTGGTTAGCCTCTCGAAAGCTAGCTAGAAGAAGAGGAGGTGTTGTGCGTTCAAGTTCATTTAGGAAAACTGAGAGTGTGTCTAGCTATTTTTGTTACTGCTATATTCTTCTAATTTTCTAGTTTATTATCTAAGGATTCACTGTTATTCTCTCATGAGTAGTGGGTGTACTAGGTGCTGTGATAATATAATAGAATACATAATTAGTGACTCTTTGTTGGAGATCCTATCAACTGGTATCAGAGCAACGACACTGGGGCCAGTGCCGGCCCTGGGCAGGGGCAGTGGGGCACCCGCCCAGGGCCCATTATAAGAGGGCCCCCTCTCTAAATTAACATAAATTTTTTTATTTACATTTACTCCTTCAGTCCTTCCCATTGGCTAATGAGTAATGACTAATAACATTAACACTACAAGTCTACAACGTTATTGTCATTTATAAGAGGAGGTCTCACTTCAAAAGCCCCCTCCATAATATTGGCTGTAAGAAGTGACGCAGCTAATGACTTTAACATTAGCTTGCGTCACTTGGACAATTTAAACACTATAACGTTAAAGTGAATTAATGACTTTAACGTTATAGCCATCTTTAAGGTTAAAGTCATTAATGACTTTAAACGTTATAACATTTTTTTTTTTAAGGAAAGGTAAGTTTGTGGTCCTTATGTTTATAAATAGTCTTGAAATACTTAAATATATTTTTACCTTCTAATTTCTTTATTTTCATCAATATATGTATTTAAAGCACTCCAACTCAAAAATTAGCAGCAAAAAAGTTTACAATTCTGTCTTCTGTGTTCTGAGTATAATTTAAAGGTAAAGTTTCTAATTTTAAATATATTTTTACTCTTTA
>JAOSBM010000008.1:9421339-9440698 GCA_027568955.1 Erythroxylum tenue
TGTTGAGGTACTTGTAACCTCATTTTGGACTTATGATTGAGAGATTGTTGGTTTTACTTTGACATCCTATTGTGGCCGCATATTGTTATATTAATATGAGGATTTGTTTTTGTTGTTCATTGATATTGGTTATGCTGTCCAAGTGGGAGAATGATGGAATTTTATCATAATTCTGGATTAGCATAATAAAAATATTTTGTACAAACCCCGATTAATTAGATGTCAATGATAATTCTCTCTTTAACATGTCATTGAGTCTGTGTTCATGGGCTCGCTATGATGGGTAGGCTTGGCTCATGTATTATAAAACACAGGAGGCCCTACTGCTAGCCAACTTTTAAATAAAGTCGCCCCATTGAAAACTGTATGTGTGCTTTTGCTAATCAGGTTTGGAATAGCAGTAGTAAATCCTCTGCGTCTCGATCACGTCGTTTCACGGAAAACTACAATGGATTCAATATTTTCTCAATTTTCAGGTATTTATCCATCTAATTATAAAATATAGTATGTTGCAATTTTAGGGTTAATTACTTGTGTTGATTAATTATGCAATTAATCTGTAATTTCGTGTTAAAATTTCCTTCATTATCCTGATGACATTCTTGTCTTCACAAGCCTTCTCTTCGCTAACTGAAAGATTAAATATTTGTACAGTAGCTTATAAGCGTGGAGAACTGAGAATTGAAAGATTAAATATTCGTATAGTAGCTTATAACTGTGAGTTGAATTTGATATATATATGTAGCCGTTGTCATCATCTTTCGTTAAGTTTTAACTAAACATAAGAAAGAAAAAGGTTCTCTTTCTATCGCATATAGATGACAGAAAACTGAAGATAAAGAGATTGTGTAGTTACGAATGTGTAATTTTTTAATAATATTTAATTTACATATATTTAATTTTAGCTATAATAATAATAATTAATTTAAAAATATAATATAATATAGTATAATTATTACACATAATAGTATAATTACAAAAAATATAAACATGATAATAAAATCAAACATGTTTTTATTTTCAATTTTTTATTAAAAATTTAGATCGAATAGATTTTTGTTTTCAGTTTTTATATTACAAATTTCAATTAAATATGTTTTCGTTTTTTTTAAAAAAATAAAAATAAAAAATAACAACCGAAAAATAGGAGTAGAGCCTAAGCTTGCAGAAATTTGAAAAAATCAGCAACTGATATTCAGTTGCACAACCGCAAGAGTCCAGATCCTCTGTCCAATATTATGGTGTCTTATTGTGTCCAGTAAATCTCAGCCATTTATTTATGTGGGTTCTACATGGATCCTACGTGGATCCCACAAAATAAATGGTTAAAATTTTATGAGACAGAATAAAACAGAGTAATATTAGACAGAGGATCTGGACTCCAACCGCAAGCAAATCACACGTTAAAACAGATTACCCATGCCTAGAAACACTGTCATGCTTCAGAAATTTGTGAGATATCAACAAATCACATCTGCCTGAAAAAGGTAAGAGCGCAATTTCTTTCCACAATCCACGTATAAAACCCATCCATCAGACAGGTACAATCCTGACACGGATGAACAGTGAAACAGTAAACTCAGCCAAAAGCTCAAAATATAACCTTCATCCTAGGAGTTAAAAGTGTTAATTTGATCTACTAGTAAAAAAAACACACATCCATCGGAAACCGAAGCAAGGATTGCCAGTCGATTGATGTACGGGTAGTTAGGGTTTGTGAATGTATGAGCGAGCGAGGATTTTGTAGATGAGAAGACACGAGTCAAAGATATTAGAGAGTGAGGATTTATCCTAATTAATTTTAAAGAACCAGTAGCTACACGGTACAGTAGATTCATAATTCGCTGAACGTCAACCCACAGTAAACTTGGCTCAATTCCTCCACCATGAACGATCATCCAACGTCTCCTGCTAAATGATGAAGTCTCCATCACCATGACACGCAGTCATCAGAGCATCTTATGGCGTGTGACGCCATGATTCGTCGTCGCGCCAGACACCGTCTACATCGCCAGTGACAACCATGGAATGAGTTAAACCGCGACAACAACTCCACTCTCAGCCACAACTCACGTTACTCATCATGCTTATCAGCTTTAGAGCATTACAAACTCAAAACGCTCAAAATTTCCAGCAACGTTAACAACCCCGATGACAGGCCACAACTTTCTTCTTCTTTCTGTTGTTCTGTTTTCAGCAACCAATTTAAAAGTTGCCCTTTTTTTTTCTTTTTATGTCCAATGGGAACTTTGGGTGGTTTATGTTATTTGGAAGTAAGTACTGGAAATAGGCATTATAAGAAAATGGCTTTGTTTTCAATAGAGACAGCATTTCTGTATTGCTGTCCTAACAGAAATGTCAGTAGTCATGTAAAAAAGGACAAGGAAAAGCATCTTCTTCTCAGAAAAAATCCATCTGTAAATAATTAGCTGAAGCATCTTTTGGGACATTTGGTGGCATCAGAATGTCCATCGTGCCTTGTCTTGGAACCTCTGGAGGTTTTCCACAACGAATGAGTGCCCAGTTCACACTCTGAAAAAATGGATGCTGTTTGATTTCAGTGGCTCCACGCCTATATGCAAGCCGATGCTGTGGTTCTTTCACAAGTAACCCTCTCATCAAGTCCCTAGCAGCAAAGCTCACTGCAGGTGACTCCGGAAACCTTAACTGCTGCCCTATCACATTAAACAGAGTAGCCCTGTTTCCTGCCCCCTTGAATGGAGTTTTACCAAACAAAAGCTCGTAGAGAAATATCCCAAACGTCCACCAATCTACAGCACTTCCGTGCCCTTCACCTTTAATTATTTCAGGTGCCAAGTATTCATGTGTCCCTACAAAGGACATGGATCGAGCACCCGTGGGTTCAGCTATGAGCTCAGGAAGACGCCTCGCTTGATGATTCATCTCATTCTTTGCCTTGCTCTTCTTATTCTTCTTTGGCTTTCCACTCCTAGATATAGAGCGGGGTCCAAAGCATGCAGGTTGGATGCAATCTGGCTGCATTACACAGGTTGGTTTTATGCAAGCAGGTTGCACACAATATGATGAATCCTTTGACTCTGAACTTGGTTTTGAAGATTTCACCAGAGTTGGGCAGACAGCACATCTTAGAGAGAGATCAAAATCTGAAAGCATTATGTGCCCATCGTCCCGCACCAAAACATTCTCTGGTTTAAGATCTCTGTAAATGATTCCCAGCATGTGCAAGTACTCCAAAGCAAGGAGAACTTCTGCAGCGTAAAACCTGCAGGATTGTGACTTCAATTATGAATAATGACACCTATGCAACTATCCTTGATGCTGAATTTGCCTCATCTTCTGTTTGTGAGATGCAACTCGGGCAGGCAAATTAAGTATAAACCAATTCACTTCTGCTAGATAGTTCATGCATGCAATGGCCTTGCTATGTTTAGTTAGATATTGCACTTCTATAATAAAATGATAAGAAAACTTTATCTTGTTTGCAGTGATAATATGGTGGGGAAAAGGTCAATCCACAGGGAAAGGAATAGCAGCTGGAATCTGCTATAGTTTCCAGTTGTGAATCAAGATCATAAAAATTCCTTCTTGACACTAGTGAGAACAAAATTGATGTAAATGTTTTGATAATGAAGATTAAAGAGCAAAGAACAAGGACAGAGAAGAAAGAAATCCTACTGTGCAGCATGCTCATGAAAGTACTTCCCAGATTGCCTTTGCCTGAGTGTATACAAGTCCCCTCCAGGGCAAAACTCCATGACCAAGCAAGAATGCAAGTCTGTCTCAAAATGTGAATACAAAGTAGGTAGAAATGGATGATCCAAAGATTGCAATATCTCTCGCTCTTTCTGAGCTCTAAGGACTTTCTTCCGGGCAGCTAGAGATGACTTATTCATAATTTTCAATGCAAAAAAAGTTTTTGTACCATTCAACTCTGCTAGATACACGCTGCCAATATCTCCACCTCCCAGAAGCTTCAGCAATCTAAAGTGATTGAACCCCAACGGTCCCACTCGGCATCGGACATCTTGAATAGCTTCCCATCGACTATCATTTGCCTTGTGGGGTTTGTACCAGTTGCTGCTAAAACTATTAGAGCTGCTCTCATCGCTCACATCACTCTCTGTACTCCCTCGGCAGATACTTCTCTTCTGGCTCTCAATGTCGTAGGAGTTACTTACTTCACCACTTTCATTGAACTTATCAAGACTGCTTGCTTCTTCACTCGTAAAACTTTGCTTGGCCTCAGTATACACAGTGGCGGTATAGACACTGTTAGACGGACTCGGGAAGAAACTAAGTGCTGAATGAGGTGTATTGAGGTTGTTCGACAGTCCGATACCTCCCTCATTTGGATCTGAGACCGCGCTTACAGATTGTAATGATGCCCTTGTACTAGATCTCTCTGGATAATTATGGGAATAATTGACGCCAGACTTCCCTTCTCTAATCAAATTGACCTTCTTTGAAGAATTTCCTTCTGGTTCATCCAAGATTTTGAGTGTGCTAATGAAATCATTTTTGCTCTTATTAGAACTGTAAAAGTGCTCGGCCTTGTTGGGTACTTCCTCCCATGGTAAATTTTCAAGAGCTTTTCTGTAGGAATGTTTCTGATTGGTCATGGAACCATTTGGATGGTTGATGGCCTTGACACAGTGATTTTGAGCACTCAAGAAGTACGCGGCAAAAGCATTTTCATACGTAGGTTGTTTCAGAGATGATGATTGAGATGGTAGTGGCACTGTCACATATCCAGAAGGAGAGTTGCTACATGTTGTAGAAGCTGAATTCTGACTCTTTGGTAAAGAATCAGGCCCATTAACAACTGACTCCATGCAGTAACTCAGTAACCAGGACTATTCTACTCCAAGTAAAAAGAAGATGACAACTTGTAGATGTAGCTATGGATATTATTTACTCCATCAACATCAAAATCTGCACATTGAATTTGAACCGTCTTAACGAACACAACATGAATGAGATGTTGCGATATCTTAGTCATGGAAGCTTTAAATGAGCAACAGATCCTAAGCCAATCAAACATCAATTCAATTGGTTATTTAACATTACAAGTAAAGAAAATTCCAAATGTGAATAAATGTCAAAATCAAACCTTTAAACAGTAGAGTCAAGAATGATATTTCAGATTATTCGTACACTTTCTTCTACCTTCTTCTACCGTAAACCATAAGCAAGCAAGATTTAATAAGAACTCCAATAAAACTCAAGAACTGACAAAGAGAACAAAATCCCAAATCCTGTGAAATCCAAGTTGAACTTTTTTTTTTCCAAGTACAGTCATCACAATCGAATAAAAACAGAGAAGCAAAGCAAATAAGGCAAAAATAGAAAGGGAATGGCCAAGAACTAACAAAAGAAACAGTAAAAGAAAGAGTAAGCACTTGACTAGAGAAGAACCAAGAAGAATGCGATTGGAAACGAACCAATCTTGCATGACAGAATATAACATCAAATGGCAGAGAAAGAGGCCAAATGGTCAAAGAAACATGTTAGAGGCAAAGCGAAACAGCTTTTTCTTCTTCTGGGTTATGTCCATTTTCTTTCTTCCTCCGAAGAGTTCTTCAGATCACAACGATGCAGCAAGATAAGGGAGAGAAAAAGATGGATAGTGGGAGAGTGATCTGACGAGGAATGAATGATTAAAAATTTTGGTACCGTTCTTTTGTGAAAAGATGCTTCTGTTATTTTTTCGTGGCGTTATAGAGGCTTAGGCCTTCTTGGTGAAAGCTTCGAAGAGTGTAATGGGAACAAAGCCAATCATGAGATACCAATATTGATTTGTTCGTACAACAACCGGATGTCTCCTAACGCCACCTCTCACTCTCTGATTTTTTTACTCGTTGAATGCATTTTCTTCCTAGAATAAGCGGCATTTTCTCTTAATTTTTATATCTCTGATTTTTTTACTTGTTGAATGCATTTTCTCGCTAGAAAGAGCGGCATTTTCTCTTAATTTATACTTACATTTATTAGGTTTTATACATATTTTATTTACTAATTTGTTTAGTTCTTCTAAATTTACATATACACTAGTTTCTGTTTAATTTGTAAATACAAAAATGAAAATGAAAAAAAAAATTGGTTGAAAAAGGCAACTCAAATTTTATTGGGAATGCACAGATTCGGCAACAGCTTGAGATAGGTGAAACGACAATCCAGCAGGAAAAAAACACAACACACAATGACACACTAGGGAGCAGTCCAAAATGCAGGGAGGAAAAGAACAAAACGCAGAAGCCAGCTACGGATGGGCTAGGTTTTAATTTCACAAGAGAGCTACAGTGCGCAAAAACACAACAAACCCAGCAAAAACGACGCACCATCAGAAGGGGCTGACGCACGCGAGCTCCAAGAGACCATCATGAGACGCACGAGAGGACGCATCATGCAGAAACGACGCACCAACAAAGGGGGGCGCAGTTGCTGGGAGACACGCGTAGCTGGGGAGAAACGCATTAGGAGACGCGCGCAGCACTAGGAGACGCAAGCATCAAGAGAACGCACGCAACGCACGCATCAAGAGAGGCAAGGCCGACGCACCATCAGGGGCACACCACCAAAACCAGCACGCAAAGACACAGTGAGGCAGAGACAAAAGGGTGATGCAAAAAAAGGGATCTCAAAACCTATTGTCCTCTGTTTTATATCTGTTTTTTTTCCCTCTCATTCTATGTTGCTTACTGACTTTGATTTATGTGGTTTTCATCCTATCATGAGTGAGTAGCTTCCTCAAAGCTTCAAGATTGGGGTTGAAGCTTTTAGCTAGCTTCTGTGGATTAAATCTTGGTTTGATTTATAATTATGAGTTTCTTGATTTTGATTTCTCTGTTTTGAGATTAACTTTGCTGGTATTGTGTTTGGCCAACTATTACTTGACATTAGTTGTTAATTGAAGAACCGATAGGTGAGAATTGATAACGGAATTCCAAAACAGGGAACTTATAAATTTCAGATTTAGACATAGACTGAATGTATGAGAGAAAACCCAGGTTAGCAAAGAACTTAATGAGTTATGCTTGATTGCTAGGCTACGATAGTAGATTAGGATTATTGTATAATACTCTTTTGATACCTTGAAAAAGGATCTAAGAAACTCGAGGCTCAACCTCCTATCAACTAGAATTCGCCTCATAAATCGATCCAGGTAAAGTCCATAGAAAACGCTAAAAGTGGAACCTTCTTTGAAGCTTATCACATTTCATTCGGAGTAATCCCTAGAGATATTCACATTTTTGTTCAGCATTGGTTTTATTATTTTTATAGTTAAATTCCTTAATTTAAATCCCCATTCTTACACAGCTGCTTAGTCCAATTAATTAAGTAATTCAAGCCTAGTACTTACACAATTACTCCCTGTGGGACGATATTATTACTATACTACTTGAGACCCGTGAACTTGCGGAGTTACATCATTACTCAATTTCAATTTTTTTCTACACATTATCTTAGCATAACGTATCATGTATTTTTTTTATTTCTTGATGGATAAGCTAAAATCCAAGCCATCCCATTGTCATGACAATAGTTCATAACTTTTCCTTTTTGATTAGAAGCATTTTAGACCTTGTCTTTCTAATTCTTCAAGTAATTGAGTGTAGCCTAATTTTGACTCACATCAATATTAAAAAAAAAAGATGTGCAAAGGATACGTTATTTGTTTTCATTTATTTATTTATCTCTTTTAAATAATAAGTTTCCATAGCAACTGTTAAATATTCATTATACGAAATCCATACTTCAGGTGATAAGATGTTAGACTTTATAATACTTCTGCACAATCTAAGATTCATATATCCAATAGCCTTGATGAGCTTACCATATTTATCTAGCTATAATAATTGAATATGGACATAAGGACGAAGAACAATTATAGGCTTTGAGTCTACCTTCAGTTTTGTGGTAGCATGTATATCATATCCTTAGTATCTTCATCTTTGTAGATTGGATCATCATTGGATTCACACTCTTTTTCAGAAGAGTCAATTAGAATAACAAATTTTGTTCCTTCATCTTCACTGGATTGTTCTTCAATGTTTCCATTGTCGTGGATAGGCATTATAGCCTTAATTGATTCCAATAGTATCACATCCTTTTTTGTTTTGTTAGGACATTGACGAGCATAATGTCCTGATTTGCCACAAATAAAATATCGATCTTCATTTTTTTGCATGTGGAGTTCTTCGCTTGAAGAATTGAACAAAGCAATGTCGTTTCTTTCTTCTAAATGGCTTATAATTTCATCCATTAAAATGTGAAATTTATGATACTTCTTGTAGGAGAACTTCCAGTAATGATATTTTTTTAACATGACATTTACAATCTTTTTTCTCCTTACACTTGATCTTCAAGTAAGGTTTCCTACAAGCCTTTTTCAGTAAGGGACCACCTTTGATCATATTCTTAAAGAATGATTTTTTGTCACAAAGACTATAAAGAGAAGCTAAGGCAAGTTGATATATTTCTCCAAGAGATATCTCTTTTTATCTCTTTATAGTACTGCAATAATCCTTTGGAGTTCTGGTTGTAATTCATTCGGGAGAGAAAAGATATCTGCATAATGGAGATTGACTTCATTGAATCAATTAAGAAGATAATATCATTCCATCATTTGTTGAAAATGCTTATGCAAATCCCTTCTATCCAATGAACGATATTTCATCTCAAATTACTCTTGTCTAATTTGTTTATCAATGGGCTAAACATCACCAATGAATTCTTCATGAATAACTCCAAGAAGAATTCCTGTAGAGGTGTCTTGAATATATTGAAGTCTTTGATGGTCATGTAGGCTCTACCACCAATCCCATAAAGTGCTAGTAAAATAAGAAGTAAATTCAGACAAAATATCTCGTAAGGGATTATTTGGTCGGGTTATCTGTAAATCAATCCATGCGCCAAATTCATGAAGGTGTTCTCTTTATTTTTTAAGTGGAAGATCATCAAATGTAAACTAGGGTCCTGAAGTAGGTTTGGTGGGTGGTACTTGTGCTAGTGGTGGTGAGGGTCTAAACGGTTATGTTTTTGTTGATTCAGCTTCACTGATATATGGTTCAACTTCAGTTGGTTTAGGCATAGTTATCATAATCTAAGCTAGTTTAGATAAATCATCAAATTGTTTCGACTCTTTTGAAGATGGTTAAGATATTTCAGAAGATTGCTCAAGGGTGGATTATCTAGATGTTTCTGGAGTAGATGTTGGTGCAAGAGTTGCAATGAACTCTTGTTGAGGAGCTTTATATTTTCCAATGGATGGGAAAGGTTGGGTTTTTGTGAAGAAGGTGGAATCTAATTTGCAAAGGTATTTTCCATGGTTCAATAGGTTTCGTATATGAAAATGAAGGATAAGAAATCTTTCAGATATGGGTTTTGCAGATTTAGTGGATTTAGGTTTGTTGCTAGTATGATGGATATGCTGCCTAATTAAAGGATAATTCATCTTAAAGATTTTTCATAATCAGCAACTTCAGGATAAGTCGGAGGTGAATAGATGGGTTGTATAACTGGAAAAATAGTTGGATAAGCTCCATATACAGTCTTAAACTGTTTTGTTTGCATATTAGCTTCCATTCATTGAAGCACTTCTTTCACCTTTCAAATTTCTTGCTCTTTATTGGTAAAATCAGGTCCAAAAAACTATGTTTCAATATAGGGTTTGAGATCATCGTCAGGTTGTGTCATCTAATCTTAAGATACGTATAGTTTTTGGATCTGGAAAGATCATGTTTTTAATCTTTTTTAAGTAGCTTGGGCCTGCTGGTTAAGATCATCAAGCTTAGAATCAATCCGTCGAAGGATGTTATTTTGGGCCATAACATTATCAATTTGCTAGTTAAGCACTTCATTGACAGGATTTGATAGAATAGTTCCTTGAGAAGTAATTCATGTAGCACATGTATAAAGGTTAGAGATAACCTTGTTATGTTCATCTTTATGCCTCTGCAGAGGAGGAAATTCATCCTTATATGGTCTCACCATCATACAAGGAATTGGAGCTGGAGTAGGTACAACAGGAATTCAAGGAATAGTTGGATGAGGTTTGTTGGGTATTAGATGTGTAGTGAACGGATGTTCCTTTCCAATAACTTTGAGTAGTTCTTAAAGGTTCTTAGGTCTTAGTTTTGGAATTTTAAGCCCAACGCTTGGTCTGGAATCAGGATCATAATCTTCATGTCAAAGATAGAATTATTGAAAAGGTTGACAACGATGAATTTCTCTGGGTTGTTGTCTTCTTCTTTCTTTTTTCTTCCTTTGTCAAACATAGATCTCATCATCACTATCTGAATCATCATAATCACCTGATTAATAGATTTCACAGTATAGCTCACACATGGATGAATCTACATCCTAGATAAAATGTCCATGATGATGACCGATGTACACAGGTTCTCCATCAATTTTGATGTAATGGATTGGAGGTCCATATTTACGTTCTTTGTGAGAATGTTGGTTGAAGCATCAAAATAGGGCTAAATATACCTAAAGGTCTAGGTTGATCTGCATTGGGCTTAATGTAGAGGGATTTCACCGATCCATTTCTAAGTGTCCTGAGAATAGGAGGAGTAGTTGTAAGAAAGGAATGTTCGTGATGAGCATGGAACACTTTTTGGTAATTAGTAATTCATTTTGTAGACATAAACTTTTCAATCTCTATTGGAGGTAGCTGTTTAGAATTTGGATGATGGTAGTCTGGTTATAAGATCTATTTGCTACCATATCAAAGCATCAGAAGTGGAATTAGGAAATTTAAGATCTATAACATGGTTTTGTAAGTGATAGACCATTTGATGATACAGAGTAGCCATAAATGTTGTGAGATCTTGTTTTGCTCTAGTAATTTGGATATGAACTTGGAGTCTTTCAGATAAAGTAGGATCATTCAGCCTGATATTAAAATTAGGGCCAATGGTAAGGATGACACTTCTATTGTTGATGGTTGTCAGCAAAGTACCAATTAGTGCATTTTGGTACGTAGTATAGGCATGTCAAGTTTCCAACCTATATATCAATCAAGTGATTTATATAACAAATTCTATAAGAGATCAAAGATAAACAAAAATTGATTGTAGTTTAGATTTCAGATATGCTAGCCGAGACACAAACCCTTCTCATCTGTGTGGGCATCAATTCTCAAAGCCTGTCTTTTAGAAATCTAAACTGACCAATCTTTCCCCATTTAACTAAAACCTCAAACATGATCTATAGTTCAATACTTTATAATACACAAGATCCTCATAAAGTTGCAAATGTAGAGCATGCTTGTCTTTCTTTATGATTATGGCTACATTATTCAAAATCAAGCTTTCAGAAGAGAGAGAACTTAAAAAGAAGCTATAAGGTACAAAACACAAATTTTATTGATTTTTCTACTTGGTTACAACAAGAAAGAAACCTTGTTTTTATAGATTAAGCGAGGAGGATGAAGAAAAACAAGTTTAGGGAAAAGATTCCTATAGTACAATAATGCATACTAGAATACAAAAGCAAATAGTAAAAAGAAAAATTATTGGGAGACACTGGGTCCTAATAATATTCCTAAAAGATAAGAATATGCTAAAAAGATAAGAAAGAGTCTTTCTAACAAGGAGGTGTAAAGAGAAAGTGTGGTCCACCACTGTCATCATCTGAGTATAACATGTCCTCATCCATTTTGTCCATTACTTGGATAAAACAGTCTATTTTTGAATCAATCCAAATAGGAGGTCATGAATCATAGGCATCTTGGAAATGATCAAGAAGATTGGGCTTAGTGTTAGTGTTGGGCTTCGGAATTGTAGAACTTTCCCCAAGTTCAAACTTTTTTTGGGGCTCAAATTCAGGAATAATAATAATAATAATTACAGTTAATTGTTGCGGGAAGAGGGTAGGGATGACAATAGGTCGAGCCGGAGTCCTTGTTCATTGGGGTGCGGGCTTGAGCCTCAGCCTGAGCCTGAGTCCGACCTAGCCAGAGATGGTCTAAGCTTGAGCCTGAGCTTAGCCTGACCAATATTTTTTAAAAAGTTAAAAGTAGAAAATAACATTGTTTTCAACAAAAAGATGTCATTTTGTTTTGAAGTGTCAAGCTTGGACAGCTCGAGTCTGCCCCAAAGTTTGCCTTAAGGCCCGATAAACCTAGGCTTGACCTAGTCAGGCCTTGACCCTTTTGCCATCCCTAGAAGAGGGATGTCTCACATGGCTACATGTGGATGCCTCCGGCATATGATATTATGATCCAAGCTAATAGTTAAATAAATCCCTAAGGACAATATGGTCTTTTTAGAGACAACGTGTAGGAGTAGAAATGCAACCTGTTTGCTTTGTGGGTCCGTCTCCATCCCACTAATCTTTTGATATATTATTTGTGATGAATTAAAAATCTAATCGGTTCGATCAGTTTAACTGTAAAAATTTTGAACTATCTTACATTTTGGTTTGATTTTTAATTTTTCAGTTCGATTTACTTTAATAACTCTTATTTTTAAAAATCAATTAATTTAGTAATTAATTAGTCGATTTTATTAATTAATAAGTTCTTATAAATTTAGAAACAACGTCTTTACTAATTAGGAGTAAAGTTGCGTACTGTTAAACCTCCCTAGAGCCTGCTCTTCAGCGATATTTCTACTGGGTGTTGTTATTGCAATAAATTCTTATAAACTAAAATAAATCAATTAATTTTTATTTAACAATCTCTTTTTTCAATTACACTTTAAATTCTTCAATGGGTAAGGACAATCTCTTTCAATTATATTTTAAATTTTTATTTATTTATTCAATCTTTAGCCATTTTTATAACGGTTTAGTATCGATTAAACCTTTTAAACCTTAAAAAGCTTTTATAACTTTCGATCCAGTTTTTAAAACATTGATTATTTGTCACATACATAAATTAATCGAACACTACACTACAACCTTACAAATGTTATAGTTAAGTCAGTAGTCAAGTGGGTCCTACCGATAACACTCTAGGCTTCAAAAAGTATGGTATCATCATAAGTAGTGGCGTACTTCCACGATATCAACCATTTATCATAGAGAACTATTTGAGTGGGGGTAGTTAAACGAATGGTTGAGATTGCGACACGTTCTAATGTGGGGAAATTAATTGAATATTCCAAAGTTATAGGAGCAATGTCAATAATCATGTAAGGGCATGTTTGGAAAATAATCATTCTGAGTGTGCAATGTACGACACCTTTTTCTTTTTTTCTTAATCAATCATTTAAGTTCACAATAACCAAGTCTCCTTTTTTTCCCTCTACATCACATTCCCTAGAGTGTACAACAATGAAAAAACGGACCTGAGATACTTTTACATAGGTTTCATGATGAGTAAACCATTCATTCCTCTATTTAGTGTGTTGATATATATTGGTTTATTTTAGGAAGAGATATGTATGTAGAAGACTCTATATTTTTATTTAGCATAAGTTTGTCAATTTATACAGTCTTTTTCTAACCAAAATTCAAAAATCTGATAACATCTTAACTAAATCAGCATAAAATAAATATAAAATCTACACTTAAAGAAAATATTTTGATAACAACTTTGATTGTTTCAAAGTCACATGTTCAACACTCCTCCTTGACTTTGATACTGCAAACTTTTCTTTTTCTTTTTCGTTTGTACTCCCACAATTTCACTGTTATGCTTCTCATAAACTTTTCCATCTGTCATTTTCAACAAGTCAAATCTTCCTTTGTCTTCCACAATGAAGGAATGATCCACCTTGTTGACCTTTTTTGTAGATGTTCTTGAACTTGAAGAACTCATTTTGTTTTCATCATATATAGAGGTCTTCGTGTTAATTATATCTTCCTCAGCATCACCAATGTGGTTCTCTTTCGTAAAATCCAATGCAAATCTTTTATTTTGCATTTTGATATTGAAAACTTCTCTGTCCATTGCATCCTTAATCATGCAGCAGTCGTTTTCAAACAGTACCTTAAAGTCTTTATTGAGCAACTGACAAACACTCAACAGATTTTGGTTTATTGTAGGAACATATAAGACATCAGAAATTAACTTCAAACCTGAACGCCCTTTAATTGCTATAGTCCTCTTTCCTTTTGCTTCAATGTAGTCTCCATTTCCAATTTGGACTTTGGAGATAAAACTTGTATCAATTTCTCTTAACATCCTTTTATCAAAGGTCATGTGATTTGTGCAATCATTATCAATAAGCTAGCTTTCATTTGAATTGTAGTTGGCTAGGCATGATGCTGCAAATAACTCCTCCTCCTCAAGTTGATCGTTTACAGCTTGCTTGGCTTCTCCCACATGTTGTTAGGCTTTACGTATCCTTGCAACATGTCCTAGTTGTCTACACTTGTTGCATCTTACATCTGGCCTCCACCAACACTTGTATTCTGGATGATTTGTTTTCTTGCAATACGAACATGGCGGAAAACTCTGAGCATTGTTATTATTAATCCTCTTTTTGTTGTATGAATTTACTGGAAAAATGCCTTCCATGATTCCTTCTTGCCTAATAATTCTGCTTTGTTCTTGTGCCAGTAATGTACTTAACAATTCTGCCAAATTGATTTTTGCAAAATCCTTTGAGTTTCTGAGTGATGAAATTGTAGCCTCAAATCTTTTTGGGATGGTTACTAGAATTTTTTTAACTATTCTAGAATCATCAAAATTAGAACCAAGAAATCTTACATTATTGACAATGGCAACGAGCTTGTTGAAGTAATCCTTGATCGTTTCTGGCTCCTTCATTTTTTGTATCTCAAATTCTCTAATCAAATTGAGCACTTGCATTCCTTTGATTCTTTCGTTCTCCGCATATTCCTCCTTTAAGAAATCCCAAATTCCTTTGCTCATTTTGAGTGTCATGATTCTGGAAAAAAATTGTTAGTGTGATTGCTGAAAACAGGCAAGCTTTTGCTTTGGACTTCCTCTGTTTCTTTTCTTTATGAATTTTGATTTGAGCCACCATTAGATTTGCAAGCAAGTCCGGAACATTTAGTCTTTATCTGCAGCTTCCCACAAGTAAGGCTTCCATTCGAGCAGCCCAACTTAGATAGTTTCTACCATCAAACACTGGCAGAGTAATAGCAGTGAACGATGATTCTGAATTCATTAATGTGTGGTTTTTGATTTGTAGTGTGGGAAGGCGTAGAATAAGTTATGAATTATAGGTTTAGAGGTCCCTTAAGATCAAGAGAGCTCTGATACCACTACGTTGATTTATTTTAGGAAGAGATATGTATAGAAAAGACTCTATATTTTTATTTAGCATAAGTTTGTCAATGTATATAGTCTTTCTCTAACCAAAATTCAAAAATCGGATAACATCTAAACTAAATCAACATAAAATAAGCATAAAATCTACACTTAAAGAAAATATTCTGATAACAACTTTGACTGTTTCAAAGCCACATTTTCAACAATATAGAGTTGCTTATGATACTTTCTTTACATCAACATTAAGATGTAAAGCTAAAGATGTAAAGTTTAATTAATCTAAACAAAATATTATTCTGATGATCTTTAACATATAATTATCACATATAATATAAAATAATATGTGTGTGTGTGTGTGTGAAGAAATCAACAATAGCAATCATCTTGAAACAAAGAGATTTTTCTATATGACTTGTTTTTGCTTATAAATGCTCGGATGAATTATTTGTCTCTGTTAAGTGTAAATCCTAATGGATAAGAAAAAGATTAATTGCATTTTTAAAATTTTAAAAAATTTTAATTAATTACATCAATTATATAGTTGAGTGAACAATATAATTGTTTATCTACTTAATTATTAATTAGGATTAAGCAAAACTAGTTAACATTATATTAGACTTATTCTACTGTCTCATTTAGACTAATCATAAAAGTAAATAGTATAACTTCAAGTGTACAAAAAATAAATCCTGAAAGTTTAACATAAGTAACTTTGTATGATAAAACAACAAATATGGGTTATGACAGTTGGTAACGGCTTTTAACAATCCCAAGTCCCAACATAAAATTCCTTAATCACAATACATGGATTGTGGCTTTAAAGTACGTCATACTCTTTGCTTCCATAATTAATGGATGGAGTAATGTAGATTGTTTAGCAATCTTTTATATTATTGCTCCATTTTCTAAAAGAAACAGCTAACCAAATGTAAATTTTTTGCTATTAAGACATCCACCAAAATTTGAGTCGAGTATTTGATAACTTTTAGATGATCAAACTTTGAATATATAAGTATGTAGTTCTTTGTTCCTTGTGGGTACCTTAATACTTTCTTTGTAGTCTTTCAATGAATGGTTTTAAGGTTGCTTTGATATCTACCTAACATTATAGCTGCAAAACTGACGTTCAGTCTTGTACGAGTTTGCAAATATATTAAACTACTTATAATCGAAGCATAAGGAATTGGTTCCATTATTTTTTTTGTTTTATATTATTCTTTGGACATTATATAAAACTAAATTTGTCCCTTTTTTTAAATTGAAACAATTTCTGCTAAACAATTGTCCATAATAAATCCTTTAAAATTCTTATGATATAACTTTTTTAAGATAGTCTTAACAATCCTTATGACATATCATGAAAAATTTCAATTCTTATCTTATAAAATGCGTCCCTCATATCTTTCATTTCAAAAGTTTTAGAGAGAAAATATTTTTTCATGTAACATACCCAAATAATTAGCAACAATTAAGTTATTATCAATGTATATGATCAAAAAAATAAACTTACGTCCACTAATATTTCAATATATTCATTTATCAATTGTATTTTTCGAAAACTAAAAGATGATACAATATTATTGAACTTAAAAATAACACTATCAAGAAGCCTATTTAATACCATATATCGACCTTTTAAATTTAGATAGCTATTGGGGTTTTGTTGGAAAACCTTCAAGTTGGTCCATAAACACTTTCTCTTCAAGATCCCCGTTAAAAAAACTATTTTCACATCCATTTTGGTATAACACAAAGTCATATTGAGTTACTAACGCCATTTTAATCCTTTACGAGTCTTTCTTGATAGATGAAAATTTAAATTTCTCTTTATAATCGAAGTCACCTTTATGCATATACCCATTGGCAATAAGTCTGACTTTATATCATTTAACATTATTATTTGAACAGCGTTTGGTTTTAGAAACCCATTTACACTTAACTCTAACCCTATACTATTAAAAATTTAGATAAGGTAAATATTATCTAAATTTTTATTAATTATTGAAACAATATTTGGAACGACTATAGAACAAGAAGCCTTTAATATTAAAGGAACATTTACCTATACTTCCTTAATATCCATATGTGATTGTTCATTACTCCCGCTAACTTCACCATTGTCAATTAATCTAGCATTCTCAATATTGACAATTTTAGGAGTATAATTTTGAGAATAAGATTTAAATCCTTTAGACTTCTTTAGGTAACCTATAAAGTAACTACTAATCATTTAAGAATATAATTTTCTTTTATAGGGATTATAAACCCTTGCCTTTGCTACGTAATCACAAGCATGTAAATGTCTCAAGCTGGGTCTCCTTCCAATATGCAGTTTAAAATAAGTTTTTAAAACTACCTTATTAGGGACTATAATTAATAAATATTTAAAAATTTTAAAGGTACATATCTATAAAGATTTAGATAGTGAAGAGTTACTCATTGTACTCCTAACTATATCCTTATTACACCTTTCTACCACACCATTTTTTTGAAGTTGTGCTTGATATAATATACGATATACATATGCCATATCTTTTAATAAACTTTGCAAATGGACCTAAATATTGTCCTAACTTATCGTATTTTTCATCATATTTGATATCTTTCACCCTTTTTATTTAATTTCCTTTTAACTTTGGTCATGTATACCTTAAAAGCATCAGCTGTTTAAGGTTTTTTTTCTTAAGCAAATAGAGAACACCTTATTGTACAAAATCATTAATAAAGTTAATATAAATATTTTCTCCACTAAAATATGGAATATTAAGAGGTCCACAAATAACAGTTCGTATAATCCTAAGATGTTGGGTACTTCTTGTGGCTCTTTTCTTATTTTGTTTTGTCGTCTTTTTCCTTAATATAATATAGAAATGTATTTATATCAATAAACTCTAAGTTGAAAGAATCTCATTCTTTATTAATATTTCCAACCTTTGGATATATGATCTAAGTGTTTATGTCACGAGTAATAAGATTTTCCATTTGATGCCCTACATTTAATTCTAACAACACCATTAATGATAAGTAAAGATTCAACAAATTCATTATGAAGTTTTAATTTATATAAACCTTCATTAAGGGCAACATAACCAATAAATAAAGTGTTCTTAAATAAATTGAAACAACCATACCTAAAATCTCCTTCTAACCCAAAAATATTAAGTTTTGAAACAAAAATTAGGTTATTTGAAATCAAAGGTATAAAAAGAGTTTCCAAAAGATCTAACTGATGACCAGAACTCTGTAAAAGATAAGTCCCTATGCCTTCAATTGAATCCTTCATAAAATTTCTCATCAAGAGAAAATTATCGTTTGGATTTATGGTTTAGATTGTAAAAAAATCCTACTTCATATTGGAAATATAAGGAATAACATCAATATCAAACTATCGAGAATTAAGAGGAACTTCACACAAATTTGATTTGAAATATATAAACATAATATTTACTTTTCTTTTCGAATCAAGCCTTATGCTATAGGTAATGTTTCTACTAGTATCCAACTTTCATATATAATTTATATTTGTATGTCCTTTATTCCTTTTGATAAGTCTGTGTAAGTGTTAGGTCTTGTTTGTTATGTGCTTAAATTTCTTACATGATTATGTATGAATGAATTGTTAAATTGATTTGTTGTGTTTGAATTGTGTTTTGGATTTGGCTTGACTTAGAATTTGGATTAAGACCTTGGATTAGAGTAGCAATTAATTTGACTTAAGGTATTAGGTAAAGTTGTGTTAGTATTAAAGTTAGTATCTTGTGTATGAAATGAAGAAGGGTTAGTAGGTTAAATGGTTAGTGGGCTTAAGGCCCAAAGCCCATAAGGAGGAGAGGCTTTTAATGGGATTAAATGAGTAATTAAAAGAAGGAATTAGAAGTTAGAAGAAGCATTGTCGTGGGTTGAGAGGAGAAGCAAGTTCGTGGGAGAGAAGAAGGAGAGAAGAAGGAGAGAAGAAGAAGAGAAGAAGAAAGGAAAGAAAGAAGGAAAGATTGTGGGAAAAAGGAAGATTCAAGGTGTTTAAGGTAAGGTTTCTTCATTTTCTTCTTGTTTTGATGAAGTTTGAGGTTAGGGTTATGTTGGATGCAAGTTTAGTGAGAGAGAGCTTGAGGTTGAAGATGATGAATAGTATTTTGTGTAGGTTTTCTTGAGTTTTTGGCTAGGTTTGCAATCTTTATAACCTAGAT
>JAOSBM010000008.1:9440798-9456907 GCA_027568955.1 Erythroxylum tenue
TGTGTCCGTTTAACGGACACACTCTGGTCAACTTTTCCACTTTGTGTTTTTGACTGTTTTCGAAACTGATTTCTGTTTTGGGGTCTTGTCTTGGATGTTTGAGGGTTTGTTGGGATAACCCTTTAGTGGTAACCCGCTTAGCGTCTCCGTCTGCGTTTCGGATCGTTGGGTCTCGGGAACGGGGTTCGGCACCTAGGTCGGGCCTCGGGAACGGGACCCAACAGTAAGATTAGCAAGATATTTCTTCTTCTTAAACTTAATGGCTTTTACTTTCAATCCTTTACTAGTTTTTTAATGTTCTATGTTGGTAGAATGATTCCTTTGCAATTCAAATACTAATTACAATCGATTATAGGTAAATAAATATTCTTAATCAAATACATATATCATCTTTGAATATAAATATATTTGTCCAAAATATTAATTTACTCTCATTATATCATATAATAATTTAAATAGTAGATAACAATCTATCACTTACTTTACTTATATAAATTTTGTTAGATGATATGAATAATTAACCTTTTATTTATTTTTGTATGTCAGTCGTAGTAGGTTGCCACTTTAGTGTCTAACAAACAATTAATAGAAAACTTATGCATAAATAATAAGTCTTGGTTTAATTTTATGCAACAGGCCACGGACAAACCGGGTCGGCCTAGCCCGATTTATTAATTTTTTTTAAAAAAATTTAAAAAACAACATGATTTTATCGCTCTCAGTCCGGCGGGGCCAGAGCCAGACTGCCATCTCCATAATATATGCCCTTAATATTATAAAAATAAAGTTGATAACGGATTCAAGTGTCTGTTAAATGCCAGAGATGTTCATCTACTAACCAACTCAACAAAAATATTGTTTGTCCCAATTTTTACGAATTTTTAAAAGTTAATCATTAAATTAAATTTTTTTAAAACTTTAGCACTAAATTAAAAATTATCAAAATATTATATTAATTAACCCAAACAAAACATTAATAACATAATCTTGGACATATAATTATCACAGTATAAAATATGTAATACATAGGTGAAGAATTTGATAAAATCTGACATGTCATAAACTCTTGAGCCAAATTGATTTTTCTCATTTAACATTTCTTATTTATAGGTACTTTTGATATATTATTTGCATGTGTTAGGATCAATTTATCATTTAATATAATACTTTTTATCATATAATTGGGTAAACATATTAATCCAACTTTTAAAATCTCCAGATTCAATAATTCTAGTGCACAACTTACCAAGAAATCCTTCTTCTCTACAACACATTCCCTCCGACATGAACCGCTTGAACTTTGATGGTGGAGACTCCGAATTTTGTACTTCGCGGTGGTGACCTTGACATATGTTTTGACTGAGAATGAAATGCAATGATCTGGTTCTTTTTAAGCAAACTAACAAATTGGGCAGCGATGTCCATTTCGACGGATGTACTCACCGTATGATATGAAAAACTAGTTTGGAGTTATTGCCTGGCAGCAAAAAGAAGGGCTGAAGAGGCATTTAAATAGGTTTCATGATGAGTAAAGCCATCCATTCCTTCACCTGGTGTGCTGATACAGAGCTGTTTATGATACTTCCTCTACATGAACTTTAGGATACCTGAATTCTTACGGCAATGCTAGAAATGCTAAAACAAAAAAAAAGCATCGCTGCTAACAGGATTAAATGTAGTTGATCATAAGATGTCAGGATTGTTCTAGTAAATTTTCAAGATATAAGTTTAAGATGTATCTTCCAGTGGACAAGACATCAAGTCTCTTCTCACTTGGTTCATACTTTCCCTTCCGGAGCTGGTAGCGGTGAGTTACGGATGAGATCGTATATGCTTGGCCTTCTATTGTAACACTTTCCCCAGATTGCATGTTCTGCCAACCAAAGTCCAAATACAAGAACATAAGAAATATGTTGAAGACGATACAATAATGTCATTTCTGTCTGTTCCTACGCAAGTTAGATTGAGCCTATTCCCTTGGGATGAATTGACTTGGTTTAAAGAAACTGCTCAAGTTTCGTTTGTAAGAACATAAACTACAGATAAGTTATACTCTTTCTATCTGAATACATGGAGGCATATCGACCATCTACAATCAACTCTAGCCTAGTAACACAAAATTTGATTCCATAGCTACTCCTATTCGTAGATCATACAGAGACTTAGAGGTGAAATTACAAGCACAACTGTTACTAAGGTTAATTTGAGTGTTTAAGTACAGTCAGGAAATTAGTACATTCAGAGAGAGCTAACCCCAAAACGCTTCAGAACCTGATCTTATGTGTAAAAACTGCTGTAAAACTTTCTGCATTTCTGTTTTTTGTGAAAGCCTTCAGTGAAAGAGGTATTCCACGTACTTTTAACTAACTCTTTTAAGAAATGAGTAAAAATCCTGACAGTTATATAAGCACCCCTCGAGATACAGCACCCAATCTGTCTTTCGCTGCATGAAGTATATCTCCATCCCCAAAGGTTATTTTTCTGCTTTACTATAAATTTTGAGTTACTGAAGTATACCGCCACTACTTACATAAGTAATATGATGCAAATATCAATCTGTTTTTCATGTAATCATTTCCTCACTTTTGTCTTTGGAACCTGTTTAAGTGGAGAGCTAAACTTATACACTAAACATTACCTCTTCACTTTTCATGTTCGACTGCTATCTCGAAAGAAACAAACGCACTTCATTAACAAACGTTGATTTATGATATTTCTCTCCTAAATTGAATCTCCAAGAAAAATTCAATTCTCTACTGGAAAAACAGTTTGACATCATAAATGAAATTTTACTGCCATACAAGATGCTGCTATATAACCATCCCTCGCATCACAATCTTGAAACTAATTGGATCAGGAATTACAAGGACTGTGATTGTCTCAACCATATCAACATTTTACAAGGTATGAAGCCAAATACCAAATTAGATCATATTTCTACTTAAATGTCTCGATTCCATGTCAAAGTATTATGCATCTAGAACAGATATCATGATCAACATGATAACATCCCTGTTAACCGAGAGGACAGCTATAGATGATTGTCTAGTTAAGGGGCTTTCATAGCTTTCTAGTTATTCCCGTATTCACCAGATCAGTAATAATTCTCAAACCCTTGCAATCCCAACCGCTTAAAACCCAGAAAAAATTTCATGACTTCTCACCAAGTTAACAAATTGGCATGGTATTAATCAGAAGACGTTAATACAGTTCCTATCTTACAATTTACAAACCTGTAAACTACAAAACGAATTCTCAGAATATTAACAGCAGTTGCAATCTGAAAAGATTATCAAAAGAACCAAGAACAAACAAAACCCAAAAACTCACAGGAGGAAAGCAACGAATGCCAAGATTCTTGGGTGGAGGAGTGATTTCAATGACTTTGTAAGGATGGAAATGATCTCTGTCTCGTTCCTTCTTTCTACACACAACATGAAGACCCGGTGTCTGCCAAAATTCAATACCTTAGACAAATCAAATCACTATAAAAATTGCTTATTTACTTCTTTTCATCTAATTCCTATCAAGATTTTCCAGTTCAAACGAAATGACTGAGCAAGCAACCGTAAACTTTAGTGGGATAGTTAGAACTCGCACCTTCTGATGAGCTCCCAGATTCCATGACACCATTGCCATCTTCTTCGTTTGCTTCTTAGCTTTTCAATAACTTATTTTCGTGTATACAAAAAAAGCCAGAAATTTTAATAGATAATTGACGTGTCTCTCACTCTCAGCGGCAAACCAAACCACAAAGTTTTAGTATTAATTCACACCTTCACGCCTTCACCTCATCTTTTTTCCACTCGTTAAATATTTTTCTTTACGCAAATGTTTCGAAAATTTATTTAGGGTTAATTATTAAAAAAACTTAAATTTTTGTCAAATTTTTAATTATAACTCAAACTTTAAAAAGTAGTAATAAAATATCCAAACTTTTAATTTTTTTAAATTCTAGCCAAATTTTAAAAACTAGCAATAAAATACTTAAACTTTCAATTTTCTTCTAGTCTGACGTTATCTGTTGTTCTTCCTCAGCTTTTCATTTTCTGTTTATTCTTGAAGGAAAATAAGTAGAGAGATAGTAGGTGAAGAAAGAGAAATTCTTTCATACTTGTATTGGACTTTCAGGACAATATTTATACATCCATAACTCTTTCTATTGGTTGGGTTTCCTAGAATCAAGGGAAAAACTAACGGATATTATGTACAATGTCATAGAAGAAAGAAAAAGACAAAAGTTTTAAGACGAGAACAAAAGATCACCAATCATCATGGGCCTGCTATTTTGTATCAAGCCCAAAGTTATTAACTCATTTTGGGTCTTCCATCACGCCCCGGTCAAGACGAAATTTTGGTTGAAAACCAACAACTCTGATCTTGCAAACGAGACTCAAAAACATTTGTGCGGTCAAAGCCTTCGTAAAGAGATCTGCGAGTTAATTAGTGAAGTTCACATGTCTTAACTCGAGGAACCCTAATTGCACGTAGTCGCTAACCAGATGAAGGTCGATTTCAAGGTGCTTCATCCTCTCGTGGAAGACTGGATTCCTCGAGATGTAGATCGCAGCTTGGTTATCGCAATATAAAGGTATGGGTTTCTTAATTGTAAGCTGAAAGGAGTGTAGTAGCTGGGTTATCCATTTCAATTCACAAGTAGTCGAAAATAGACTTCTGTACTCCCATTCAGTTGATGAATGACTCAAAATTGATTGTTTCTTCGTTTTCCAGGTGATCGGCGATTTTCTAAGGAACACGTAGAAGCCTGTTGAGGAGCGTCTGGAGAAGACGCAACTTCCCCAATCCGAGTCTGAAAAGGCTATAAGATGAGGGTTTTCTTCTGCTGCATAGAAAATCCCTAAGTTCTTAATTCCCTTAAGATATTTCAGTACTCTTTTGGTTGCTTCCCAGTGCGGTAGTCTAGGGTTACTCATGAATTGGCTAAGTTGTGTAACGTAGGTGATATCAAGTCTTGGAAACCCTAAGTACTGTAATCTCCCCACCAGTCTTCTGTATTCTTCTGGTTTTTCAATTAACTCACCTTTTTCAATGCTTAATTTCGTTCCAGGAACTATGAGTGTTGCACAAGGTGAACACTCCAGTAGACCAGTTTCTTGCAGGATGTTTCTGATATATTTACCTTGGGTAAGTATCATTCCATCCTCTACTCTTGCTATTTCAATTCCCAAAAAAAACTTTGCATATCCTAGATCCTTGATAGTGAATTATGCATTCAATGTTTTCTTAACTGAATCCATTTGTTCTTCATTTGCACCTGTTATCAAAATGTCATCTACGTATATAATCACTGCCATGAAGTCATCCCTTGTGCCCCTAGTGTATAAACAGTGATCTGCTTATGATTTAATGAACCCCATTGAGGATAGTTTAGAGGATAACTCTTTGTTCCATTGTCTCCCAGACCCAAAATGAGTTAATAACTTTGGGCTTGATACAAAATAGCAGGCCCACGATGATTGGTGATCTTTTGTTCTTGTCTTAAAACTTTTGTCTGCAAAAAGGAAATTGCTCTCATAAAACATAACATCTCCTGATACGAATACTGTTTTAGTATCCAAGTCCAAAACTCTATAGGCCTTGTAATCTGGCATGTATCCAAGAAAAATACACCTTTTTGACTTAGGACCCAATTTTGTTCTATTTGGTGTTTTGTTTAAGGCAAAGTAGAGACAACAAAAAATTTTCAGATGTTCATAACTGTGCTTTCTTTTGTGCAGTTTCTCAAAAGGGCTCATCCAACCCAGGACTTTGATTGGGATTCGGTTTATCAAGTATGCAGCTGTTAACAATGCTTCTCCCCAATATCCTCTAGGTAATTTAGCTTTGAAAAGTAAAGCTCTAGTGATCTGAAGAAGATGTTTATGCTTAACTTCTACTACCTCCTTTTGTTGTGGTGTGTATGGACTACTCTTTTGGTGTTGGATTCCTATCTCCTTGAAAATTTTGATACATTCCTGATTAATGAAATCCCTTCCATTATTTGTCTGTATTTTCAATATTCTAGTGTTAAATTGCCTCTCATAATTTTTAAAGAATTGTAGGATGGTTTGTTGTGTTTGGTGTTTGTGTTTTAGTATAAAAGTTCATGTAGCTCTAGTGAAATCGTCTACTATTGTAAGGAAGTAGTGTGAACCACCCATAGAAGGAATACTATAAGGTCCCCATAGGTCCATGTGGATGATTTCGAAAGGTTTGTTTGTATGTATCTCATGCTTAGGAAAGGGTTTTCTATACTGTTTGGCCAAAGGATACACTTGACATTCATGTTTGGAAGGAACATAAACCTTTATCTCATTGATGTGTTGTAACTTTTCCTTGGAAACATGCCCTAATCTAGAATGCCACAAATCAAAAGTTACTGAAACATTAAGAGCAACATTCTCAACTTTGTAAAATTCTAAAGAAGGACCTTTTAGGGTGTTTGGGGGTAGGAAGGTTTCTGAGTTCAACTCATACATTCCATTCACTGCCTTGATAATAGCCATAACATCATTAGTCCGAAGATCCTGCAAAAACAACTTGTTAAAGAGAAAAATGGCAGCAACCTCATTCTAAGTAGTAAGCTTATTGACTAATAAAAGATTCTTGAAGAAATTAGGCATATGTAGGATTTCTTTGAGAGTTATTTTGTCTCGTATCTATGTCTGACCAATATGAGCAACTTCTTACTTTGTTCCATCAAGTAGAGTCGCATGATCGTAAGTATTATTATTTGCCACATAGTGCTAAGTCTTAAAATCTATCGTCATATGTGTAGAGGCTTCAGAGTCAATAAGTTAAGAATCAGGATAATTAAAAGCCGTGTGCACAGAATGTGTAACATTACCGGCATAATTTTGGTACCCTGAATATTTTACCTCCCCAGTAGTCTTGCCTTTGATAGCTTTACTTATCTCCTGTTGAATGAAATTTGCAAGACCAGAAGATATATGTTCATTTTATGGTTTTTCTTCACTCTGTTCTTGTGTGGTATCTGCAGGGCTATCGGCTGTTTATGCCATGTTTTCCTTTCCTTTTTCCCTCTGTGCAGTAAGCTTTTTGTACCAGTCAGGGACTCCATGGATTTTAAAGCAGGTTTCCAAGGTATGCCCATTCTTTTTGCACTTTTCACAGTATTTGTCTTCCTTCTTGGGATAGGCTGCTTTGCTAACATTGGTATTACTTTGTCCTCCTTTCTTCCAACTACTCGATTGTTTGGCTAGCATTGCCATGTTAGGAGTACTGTCCATGGTAGAGTTGACCACTTTTTGTCTTTCAACGGTTTGCAGCATAGAAAAAGCCTTATTTACAGTAGGTAGTGACTCTATTAGCATGATTTGATTAACAACATGCTCAAACTCGTCATTGAGTCCCATCAGAAATTGTACAAGTCTGTGAGTGTTTTCTTTGGTACTGATGATTTTTGAAGCATCACAAGTGCACATAGGAGTAGGACTTAAGCTAGACAAGTCATCCCATAATTTCTTCAGTTTAGTATAATAAACAACTACTGCTAGGGTACCTTGTTTTAAAGAGCTTATTTCCCACTCTATTTGATACAGTAGTGACCCATTAGCTTCACCAAATCTTTCTTGTAGTTCTACCCAAAGTTCTCTAGTAGTAGGAAAAGATAGGAAGGCATCACCTAGTTCTTTGATCATGACATTGAGGATCCATGATTTTACCATGTTGTCTGCTCTCTTCCATTTTGTTGATAAGATCATATCTTCTGTGGGCATGGTGTAGGTCCCATCGATAAAGGAGAGCTTATCCTTGGCACACAAGGCTATAGTCATGGATTTGCTCCAGATAATGTAGTTGTTGCCGTTAAAAGGGATAGTGACAAGCACATCATCTGGGTTTTCAGTGTTTGTGGCAGAGTAGGATTCATATTCATTTGTTGTTGGTATGTTTGTGGCACTAAAGCCACTGTTGTCACCTGTATTTGACATAGTGGGTTAAGGAAGAGGAATCAGAGAGTAGGCTCTAATACCATAAAGGAAAATAGGCAGAGAGATAGTAGGTGAAGAAAGAGAAATTCTTTCATACTTGTATTGGACTTTTAGGACAATATTTATACATCCATAATTCTATTTCTATTGGTTGGGTTTCCTAGAATCAAGGGAAAAACTAACTGATGAATCTGCTAGTTGTACAAAACGACCTATTTGTTTACTATGTACAATGCCGGAGAAGAAAGAAAAAGACAAAAGTTTTAAGACAAGAACAAAAGATCACCAATCATCGGGAGCCTGCTATTTTGTATCAAGCCCAAAGTTATTAACTCATTTTGGGTCTTCCATCAGTTCTTCTTACACCCCAAACTACTCTTGCATTACTACGCATTGCACAAGTAAGTTTCGTCTTTAGTTCGTTCTCCTGATGCCCTCGTTCTCTTGATGCCCTTAGTGTTAGGCATCGGGGTTGCAAAATCTGAAAATCGAAGGGTGAAGGCGTCGAGAGAACAAACTGAAAACGAAGAAAAAACTGAAATCAAAGTGTAAGGTCGTCGGAATTGCGTATCTAATTTAGGTCATTTTTAAACAATGACGTCGTTTTTATTATGTGATTAAACATTGTCGTTTCATTAATCTTTATTTGATGTGTTAATTTTGGGTGACGTATATTAATAATTAAAATTTCTAAAATATGTAGTAAGTCATGTTATCAAATTTAATGGAAACACTAACGTCAAGTTAGAATTGAAAATAATGAAAATTTGATCATTTTATTGCTACTTTTTGAAGTTCGGGATATAATTGAAAAAATTAAAAGTTAAATAATTTATTGCTACTTTTTAAAGTTTAGGCTATAATTAAAAAATTAACGAAAGTTTGAGCTCTTTTTCATAGTTAACCCATTTATTTATATTAATCAAAACTTTAAATATTAAACAATTAAATAATATATATTTGATGCATAATATATCATCTTATAACAAAAAATTAAAAGAAATTATAAAACCCAAAAAATCAAAACAAAAAAATAAAAAATAAAAAATCAAAGCAGTTGAACAAATGTTATGTTTTTAAAGATTACAAAATAGATGGTTCAATCCATGTTTTAAAACTAAACTACCTAACTTTTCAACTTGATTTTCAATTTTTTTGCCTAATTTAAATTAGTAATTTTTATTTTTAAAATTTTCAATTAATTAATCACATTTTATAAACTAATTAATTTTTATAAATTAAAATAAAACAATTAACTTTCTAATAGCTTCTTTTATAATTAAACTTTAAAATTTTGAGAAAACTTTTTCAATCTTTCTAAAATTTTTCAATTTCATTCCAAGTTGAAATACTCCACGGCAGTTCTGTTGTGTTAGAAAAACCATTCTCTTCAGAAAGCATTCTTCAGAAATAGATAGCAAATTTCAGGCGTTCGAAGAACGGATTCACACAAGACCATCTATAAGTCAACAACATAATTTTTAAGTTTTTATTTGGTAGTACAACAGAATTTAAGTTTTCATGTAGGTGCAATTTAAGTCTCAGGTGCCCTTTTTCACAATCTGAGTGAGGATACAATGTTTTGTCCAATTTGCACTTCATGGTGTTAAAACAAGGAACAAATGGTTTCTTCGGTCTTCTGGTCTTGGCAAGAGAAAAGATGATTAGACGGGCTAATATTCAGAGAAAAGAATACCAAGAACCTCCTTTGACTAGGTGAAAGAAAGCCAACAAAATTGAAAATTCAACCTCAATACCATAATCTAGACAACCCACAATGCCCTTACGCCATATTTTTCCTAAATCTTGGCTTCAAGAACCATCTATCTCCCATAAGGATGGTATCTTCCAGTACCTGCACCACCGTATCCTCCTCTACTTCCATAGAAGGAACCTCCACCAGTAGCTCCATAGCCACCCCCGAGGCTGGTGTCATAGTTGTTGCCATAACCCGTACCATATCCACCATAACTCTCACCGGGGCCACCATAACCTCCAAAATCATATCCTCTGCTAAAGCCTCCCCCGTAACGACCAGAATATCCCATAGAGGGTTCTCCCCTATAAGGGCCTATTCCACTGCCGCCGCCACCATATCCTCCATAACCACCAAATTCACTACCACCATATGCACCATAACCTCCAGCTCTACTCCCATAAGCACCCCCTGCTCTATAACTGCCACCACCACCACCGGTACCAAATCCACTGGCACCATATCCACCATAAGACTCACCAAATCCACTGTTAAAACTAGGTCTAGAGTCATTGTAGCGTTTGGAAGAGGGCGGTGGGGGATTAGGCTTCTTTGGCTCTGCCTTCTTGATCTCAACCTACAAAGTACACATAGAGAAGAAAACGCATGCTGTTAAAAAGATCAATGAGTAGGAATCATTTTGAAGCCCAAAAACTATCATTACTTGAAACATGATAAAGATTATTCTGTGATCATAGAATCTCCCGAATGAACTATGAAATAAATATGGTCTGGTCCTCCTAAAACAGGGCAATTCACAGGAAGTAAACAAAGCGTACATCTTGGGAACATAAGTTGGTCAGTTTATCAACATTCTGAACTTCAATAATTGAGGAACCCACGAGGTTACTCATAATTATATTATGCATTAATATATGTAGCTTTTAGTAGTTTGGCTACCACAAAAGAAGACAACAGAAAGGACAAACAACCAATCTAAATGACAATTTACAAACTGAAACTGGTTGTAAAAGAAACTTTGGAGAGGCACAACCCAAAAGTATACATCTATAGGTTTTAATTCAAGGTGTTGCAAGAGAATAAATCCTTTAAAGAATGGTTTCTGTTACATTAACTGACAAATACCAGAGATTAGGGAGTTGCCGAAAAGTTGAAAAAAGACAGACAGATGGAAGGGAAAAGATTATTGAGAATCAGAAAGAAAAGAACAAAAAATGAGCACTTAAAGGTATTCCACATTCTTCTCACCTGGGTTCCAGCAAGTTCAAGCTTGTTGCCCCTAGCCAAAAGATCATCAACCACCAGTTCTCTGTCAAAAGTGATAAAACCAAAGCCCCGAGAGCGATTGGTTGAGTGATCCCGCATGATTTGGTGTTCTATAACTTCTCCAAATTGTGAAAAGAATTCTTTGAATTCATCTGTCCATTGCAATGGATACATATAATCAAGCAACTTTTATACTCGTGAAAATCAAAGGCAAAGATCCAGCTTTGTAGAGACTAGATACCTTCGGTAACTGAAGCAGGTATTCCGCCAACAAAAATTTTTTTGGTTTTAAAATCCTTAGATCCAATAGCACCTTTTGGTATTGTTCTCTTGATCTCCACCTAAGAAATATGATAATAAAACATATATCAGAAAACCATAGACATGATTCTAAGTTCATTTTTTTTTTGGGAAATTAAGGAAGCAAGCAAAGATTCTAAGTCCAATTTCTGGATAATGGAACAAAGAGTCAGCAGTTCATGTCTTTCAATGAAAAAAAAAAACACAAACCCTACTTGTTTCCCATTAATAATGTGTGTGTCTTGAATGACTTGATCAACAACTGTGGGATCTGCATAGGTCACAAAGCCAAAGCCACGCGGTTGGCCCGTCTTCCTATCCTTCATTATCACAGAATCCGTAATCTCACCATATTTACCAAAATGTTTGATGAATTGAGCTGCAGAAACAGATGCGGAAGACAAAGAAAAACAATGAAAAACCAGGAAAAAGAAAACACCAATCAGATGTAAAGTATACAATTTGCAAATTTGCACAGGATGAACAAACTAACCAGTAGTAGTCTCTCTTGCTAAACCTCCTATAAATATCTTTCTGCAACATGTTGAGTGATATTAAACAAACTAAACAAATAGGTTTCCATGAACTAGCAGCAAAGGCAAAATAATAGCGCTTCAGATATATCAACACATGCCCACAATTACATCGACACATAACACAACTGACTTTGCTAAACTTCGCTAAATTGGAAAAATATCTGAGTACAAACAGCGATATCAATTGAACATACTAGCTATACTTTTGCACCTGCAGCTGTCTAAGCTGTGTGAAGGGTATTAAACGCAAAGAAAGCAGAGACAGTTCAATAATCAATTTGCAACGAAAGTAAAAAAATCCCTAAGTTTGATTTCTAAAACATGTCGTCTTTTCCGACAATAAAGAGGTCCAGATTCAAGGCAGAGGCACTAAACCAACAAAACCCACATCAAAGCTCATATGTTTTTATCTCAATTTCATGAAACAAAGCAAAAATAGGAAAAGAAAAAGGAGAAAAACTTGATCATACCCAGGGCTCGCTCCATCTCCAGTGTGAGAGTGAGACTTATCCTCCTCCCCAAATTGGTCGTTAGACCTTAGTTCGTTGGGTCCTCCATCAAGAATCGGCTCGCTGTCTTGTGGGTTCATGAGGATTCCAGATTTTGATTTGAGCGGAGAAGAGCGAAGCTTTTGTTGAAGAAGGAAGAAAACTGGAGACGAGAAAAAGGAACGTTAGCCCTAAATGGATTAATAATATTATTCTTATTGATTATTTTCTTTTCTTTTTAATATTTATTCTTTTAAAACCCTCTTTTTGAATTTTCAGACTTTGATGACAATGACGCATGTCCCACAAATTGGGTTATTTTCTTGAACAGCTACGTTTTGGGGTTTGGGGCCACTTCCCCTTAGGTTCTGTTTGTTACCAAATCAGACCAACAATTTCGCCAAATGTTAAGATGTCCAACCTTGTTCCACATCAAACGATGTAGTTTTAAATATTAGATAAGATTAACAGAGTAATATTAGACAAATTATCCAAACTTCAATTTCCCACCAGCTTAGTAGTAGTATTTACTTTTTATAATGATCAATACCTCGAAAAGAGATAAAAACAAGCTGATATCACTTAAAGATTGGGTTGACATTAAGCCCTGAGAAGTCATCATCAGGTTGAGCTTAAGCTTAAGCTTATATTGTTTGGAACATAAACACGCAAATCAGGAGATGGATGCAACAAGACCAAATATAGAAGAAGAAGAATAAGCCGAAGAACGGAAACGTACATGAGGTGAGGTGAAACAATCCCTAACCAACAACAGAACAACAAACTCAGAAATTGTACAACACTACAGAAGCATTGGCACAGGAAATTTTGCCAGATTTCCTTCCACTAATATACAACAAAAATTTTGGCTCTAGTACGTGTTCTGGGGATTAACCCTCCTCCTAGCTTCTCGCTTGTAGTACGGGGTTTCATCTATTGTCCTCCTTACATAATCTACAAATGGCTGAGGTGTTCGTGGAGACTGTTCAGTTGAAACAGAAGTTCTTCCACGCTCCGGTGTGATGGGAGCTGACAAACTTGGAGAGGCAACCGATACGGAGCCGGAAGGCTGATATCTGTTTGATATCTCAAAAACAAACATGACAGTGGCTATTGTCAGTACCACCAGGACTATAAATCCAAGTACTATAGGCCAAAAGGTTTCACTAGAGAGTGTTTTTGTTGCCGCTCTTGAACCAGGTTCATAACTGACGTCAATTTCCACTCTTTGCCCTGCATTACAGAACAACAACGTTGGGTGATTGTTTTCATGTACTTGCTGGCAAGCAGGTCTTAGTATGGAGGACGGAGACAGTTACCATTGGCTGGAAGTGTGATGATTATCTTGTCTTTCAATTTCACGGAACTTTGCACTTCAACCTAATAATAAGAACAAGAGCATCCATAACAATGAACAGAAAAGTAATGAGCTTTGATGTGTCGACCCAAAAAATCATTTGAAGCCATTTATTTTACTTAATGAGAAAAGCACGTTCAAGAATGAACGGCAGCATCACTGTTCTACTGTAACCCCTTCATGCCCATTGTTCAACAACTAGGATCACTCTAAATACTTGCAGCATGGGCAATCATCAAAAGCAAACAGTGTAACCTGACCTCATATTCCGCTCGACCACCAATCCCAAAATCTTCTCTGTGGATTGAGCTTATCTTTATGTGATCCCGGTCGTGCCAGTAGATTTCAACATCTATAATGAGAAATAACCCATAAGCTAAAATCATATCCAACAAGTTCTGGTCAACTGACACTATGGATTTCTAGAGTCATCAATAAAATGAAATCATACCCTTTAATCACAAAAGTACCCAGCTAGAGCTTCTATACACACAGAAATATTAACAGTAATAGTTTAGAAATATGGAGCAAGGGTGCCACATTGACTAAAGGAGGTAGGACAAACTGCCAATAAATTAGTGAGGCAGTAGCTAAGTTCCGGTATGATTTGAGTTATAACAAATAAGCTTAATAAACTAAGACGAACTTTGTTGGGTAACTAAAGAATAAATAACTGAAAATCTCCACAAAATTACTTGATTGATTGCATTAGCACATAAAGTAACAATTTACGTATTCACTAAGGCAATTATGGTGCAACTCGTGGTCTTGCCCACTGAATTCAGAAACTCTAAGTCTTGGAAGAAAACATGTATTCAAAGCACCCACAGCTGACGTCATGTCTCAAGGAGGTTATGGATAGCCATCTCATCTTAGGTTGTGAAAGGTAAAATAAGTGCACCACTCCCTGCAGCATATTAGAAGTTAGAAAATGGAATGCAAGGAATCTAGGAATTCACCTGTGTTCCCCAAAATAGTTATAATAGTCTTGTTGGAGTCAGGTGTCAGATGCAAGTGTCCTGAGTCCTGCAAAATGAAACATATTATGTTTTATTCCAATGCGCACTGATTGAAAAGGCACAAATTCAAGACAGATTACAATATCCATACACTGTTCTGATAAGTTTTATGCCCATTGGTTTGAAAATTGTACATTGGCCAATTAGTCTGATATCAGCATTGGTATTTGCATAAAGAAATGTGATCAAATCACCTTGTTCATATCCAAAATGGAAAACCCTCCAATGAAAATTGCAGACACAGATCCAGAGATATGGTTAGCTTCTCGGATTGAAGCACTGACAGAAAAAGAAATATACGGTCTCATGTCCTTAGATCTGGGTATTGAACGAGCTAAATGCTCCGGAGAGTAGGGGAAGAAGAGGCAGTAGGAGTTGCCATTGTCAAGATTCACCCAAGGCTTTGCATACCTTCAATGCATAACATGTGAAACCCATTAGATAATGTTATATTGATTAGGTATAGACAACATGGACGCATAGAACATACCCAACATAAGGAGGATCAACCTTGCAGTCATATAGCATTTCTTTACCATTTCCAATAGCTTCAAACTTGTCACAGGTGTCACTGTTTCAATTAGATAAAATAATCAAATGCATCATCACTGTGCATCATAAAAGTTAAAAGAAAACCAAACTACAAGTTCTTCACACAATTAACCTTATGAATGTCTCCATAACAGAATAGCAATGAAGATGATGTACCATAAACTAGCTACCAATAGTAGAGCTGAACAGCTCAACTACATTAATTAATCAGCAAAGGCCAAACAGAAAGGAAAAGGTAGGATAGCTTTCTTTCTGCCGGTTTAAATACATGGCAATGTTTACTGTTGTCTGGTGTTTAATGCATGGGTAGAACATACAACATAATAGTAAAGGTTCTCAATGTAAATAATGGAAGAAGAGTGTAAGCCTAAATAACGAGCTTTGATATTGAGTCATAGAACATTTATTAAAGCAGAAGATAAAAATTTGGTGGTGAAGAATGCATCAACGCCAGATAGTTCCATCCTCACACTACAAAGCCTCTAGGTTAGTCCCAGTAATCAAAGAAGTAGTACTTATTTATTATATCCATAAAGCTTAAAAATACAGGTCATATCCATGAATTAATCAAGCAAAGTCAAACAAAAGGGAAAAGGAAGGTAGTGAAAATTTAGCTATTCTATCTGGTTATAAACACAAGAAGATACTTATTGTTAAACGATGTTTAATGCATGGAAATATGTCCAAGAAACATTCAACACTGTAGCATAACTCAATGAATCTTTAGGTCTGGCATTAGGTTTGAAGAAGATAACTTGGTGGTGAACAATCCATCAAACCAGCAATAGTTACATCCTCCACAACTATGATGCATCTGAGTTTTACTGTTAGCACCCTTCCTAGGTAATAAATACAAGTGCCACATAGGCTTAGTGGTTAGGAGTTTGTTATGGAAAGAGAGAGAGAATGAGAAGGTAGAGTA
>JAOSBM010000008.1:9457007-9489969 GCA_027568955.1 Erythroxylum tenue
AGGGGGAGCTTGCTCCAGTCGATATTTCCTACATTACTATCAATATACTAACAATCTCTATAGAGGTTCCTAACATTTACACACACGACACAGAAAGATTCTTGCGCCCCATTTTTGCTGAAGGCAGATAACAGAAATACGTTCCGTCATGAAATCAGAACAATGTATAATATTACATGTATTATCTCTCACAGGCACTTCAAACATCTTATACACAAACAAGACTTTCAGTATGATATAATTGGAATTTGATGACAAAATGCCTGAAATTGCAAATTTGAGGCCATGAAAAGTAAAACATCGAATTGTTTACAAACCTGAACTTCACAGAGAAGCTGTATCCTTTTGTGGGATAAGGAACATTAGTTAGCATCTCCTCTGGGACATCAATAGAAATGACATTTCCTGATATCACTGTAACTGCAGTTTGCAGATTTATACCGGAGCATTTGAAAATTACTGTTTACACAAACAACTTAGCTTGTTAACTTTCCATATACTTGCAGTATTCGACATAGCAAAAAGCTGAAATTCTTCAGTACCTTGGCTTGAACCCACCCCAACTGCTTCAGCTTTTCCAGACTGCATATCTATAGATATAACACTGTGGTTGGAACTATGCCAGTGGCCAGAAACTTTATCGTTACCTGTCAGAAAGAACAATAATAAATATTCATCTTTTAAGGAACCTATAACTGGAAAGTAATTTGGTTCATTATTTCACACAAAAGCCACAAGCACTTAAAGAGGACATACAGAAGGAGAAATGAGAAGAATATTGAAGTAGTTGACATAGACTACCTTTTACACTGAAGTTAAGAGAAGCTCCTTGGCGGAGAACAGGATTAGAAGGATATATATGTGCACCAACAGAAATCTGAAAATAAAAAAGAAAACAAGTCAGGGGGTACCTGCCCTGAATTGGAACTACTCTAGATAAAGTGTTGCAGCAAAATTGATTAATGAATTTTCTCATTGAAAAGGCCTGAAAAGGCAATGGTTGAACAAATAAAGGCAAGTTCAGGGAATATTTAAAGTTGAGATGCGTAGTATAAGAGCACAAACAAACAGCAATCTAGTAAATTCATATCAATTTATGTGCAAAAGTAGATCAACCAAGCACATAATCATCTGGATATGCTGACAAGTTATTGAGTTGTGTGAGAAGCAAATGTGAACGATTACTCTCAAAATTGTTACAGGTCATTCTAATATTATATATACTACAAAGGAACATCCCATGTCGGAAAAGTTGAAGTATTTCAATCTGAAATTGTAAGAATATGAAATAAAAGAAAGAGAGGAGTAATAGATGTTTCGTCATAAAGTTCTACCCCCATGAACATAAAACCAACTGGGGCCACATCTTCCTTACTAGATTTTTGTCTATCATATAATAGAGTATTCTATTTCGAATATCCTTAATTTTGACCAAAATATCAAATGTATGACCTATTAAAAATACATACATGTATCCCAATTACTGTTTCCTAAAAATTTGTGCAAGTGTTAAGAATAATTCTATTTATGGTTTGTAAAAATTCGAAAAATATGTGATCAGAAAATTATTTTTTATGATTTTGTAAGGGATGATAATTCAAAAACTTATTTAAAAAGAAGTACAATTATCATCAGAATTTGAAGAACATTTTAAAAAATCATAAACAGGTTGATGAATTCTATTTGAACATTGTCAAGTTCTACCATTAACTATGTTCAATTAGATATGTATACATAGGCATTCCTCATAAGTAGTGATCAGTACTGTTACAAAGTGAAGGTTATAAAATATTTGATAAATTATTAAGATGTCAGGATTTCTTAAATCATAAGAATCATATACATATCTAACTGCCTTGATGTAGTGAATAATACAATCACATTATGATTATAATCATCTCATTATGACAAATGAAAGTGTGATTATAGTAAATCTTGAAATATTCTAATAATCCTCCTCAAAAGCATAGAATATTTTATCATATGACTTTTCACCCTTGAAAGTGCTTTGTCAAGACAAATTTTGCTTGAAACGCCACTAATGAAGTCAAATCTAAGGTCAAAACCTCCATCAATAAAAAGAAATCACCAATGCAAAAATCTCCTCTCAAAGAAAGAGGTTCATCGAGAATGAATTAGTAACACCTCACTAACAAGTCATCGAGAATCAGTTTGGGACTTTGCTTTGATGTCATGTTAGAACACAAAATAAAAGTCAAAAGAATAGGAGAGAAATTGTTTGACGCTAATTAGGGAATGTTGCTACCAATTTGTTTGGGAATTCAATATCTTATTTTAATTGAATAGGTTTATGATCAATTTGTTGGAAGAAATTTAATTAAAAGGGGACTTATAAGCAGCTTAAAGATGAATTCATCAAGGTCTATTTTTATATGAACTTTAAATTAAAGACTATTTGAGATATATTCCAATTTTAAGATAGAGATTTAATATTATTATATATATTCTGCACAGCTACAAATCATATGGAAATTCTTTGAATATCTTATTTTGAAATATTAGTGTTAACATGTATTCCTTACTACCATAAATAGATAAGCTAAAACCTAACTCATAATAAGTCCTTAATGTCTATTTTTCTCTTCCACAAGAACCAAGCAACATAAATTAGCAAATCTAAGAAGGCTCTTGCCTCCACCAACCCTCTCCCTTCTTTTTCCTTTTCTCGAGGGAAATAAAAGAGTGAAGTTCCTCCTTCAGATATTTTGAGCAATATGAACCATGTCACAACAAAACAACATTGAAATCAAATACTGTTTGCGTAAAGAAAATTCATGAAAAAGACGCAGCAATTACCAGCACATAGTCAGACTTCTGAGCATTTCTGTTGATTGATGCTCGAACAAGAGCTCTACCATGTCTCATTGCCTTCAATCATAAATTTGATAAAATGCTGGTATTTATAAATACAGCCGGAAGAAATTTGATAAACACAAGAAAGGCAGCAAATTCTTATGCAAAACGGTGCTGTTTGCAGTTGATATTGGTCAAAGTATAAAGTAAAAGAAAAGGATAAAGGCAACTAACTGGACGAGTCACATAATTACAAATTAATAGCAAACTTTTTTGACAGACCTTCAGATGGATATTCATGCTGCCATTGCTCTTATCCAAAATGGAGACAATATCATGGTGGTTAGTCTCAACATAATAGGGAATGGCATTATGTGCTTCATAGAAGGGATTTCCTGGTGAAATGAAAAATAAAAGAATAACAATGAGGACTAGAATAGAACATGTCCAAATAGCTATTAAGTCAATAAATTAAGACGCTAAAACTTCAATACCTGAAGCATCCAAGTAGCCTATCCGCAGATCAAGCTCAGAACCAACTGCCATAAAAATTACACGGATGGGAAACTCCTTATTTCTTATTCTTATTTGAGTCACCTGAAAAAAATATGAATGACCAATATAAGTTTCCAGGACTAACGACAATCTTTTAGCAATATAAATTGCAGATCTGGTAGAACCAACAGAAATTATGAACATCAAAATGATTTTATCAGCAAAGGCAAGATATCTGATAAAGTGCATCCTACATGACAATACACAGTTAGCATGTATAAGATAAGTGCTGGGCAAGTAAACTATTACTCCAAATCAGAAAAATACACACAGATGAGAGATAAATTTATACATTTATTAGGTTTGAGGGAGTAGCCAAGCAGTTGGCACTCCTTTCCCTTCAACTGCTCACCAAGTGAGATGGATTGAAAATCAGTTTTGTGCAAAAACAAATCAATACCTCTGCAACCCTGACACAAGAGGCAATCTCCATTCTTCCAGTTAAGCGTTCTTTAGCTTGTATGCATGCCAAATTGTCACTTTCTGTCGTTCTTATTCTACCCTCATTTATCGTAATACCATCCTTCTGCCAAATTTCTTCCTTTCCAGCATAACTTCTTATTAGTGAATAGATAATTGTTCCCTTCCGACTCTTACTATCCCATTGTCCATGCAATTCCGTGGATGAAGGAAGAAGTTCAGAAGTAACATAATGAGGTGGAAGCACCCATGTTATTGGAATTCCAAGGGCAAGAGGGAGACCAGGAACAACGAATATAGATACGGAAGCATCATAAAATCTTGCTTCTGAGTATGAAGGAGAAACAAATTCACACAAGAATGTAACTGCAACATTTGAACGGCCTGCAGATCTGGAATGGAGTGACAATTTTTTCAAATGCCAACACAGGTTCATGAAAATGCTATGTCTAGATTTTAAAATAGTAGACATAAAGTGTTATACTTAATATTTGATACCTACAAAAACATGGAGAACTCACCCTTTTCATAGACCACCATAGATTAGCATAGGACAAACAAATATTATAATCAAATGGTGGAATCATTACAGTATCAAGCTTCTAATTTTCTATGACTCTCCGCAAAAGAAGAGTATCCACAGCCCCTCACCACTATAATTTAGTCAGGCAACTTAGGCATCATTGATTAGATCAAAAATTCACTCTAGTTAGGCTCAAATTAAAAAATAAATAGTGCACAATCTTCTTGGTTTCTCCAAAACATATGAAGCATAGCATACCTTCCATGTAAGACTTTGACAAAACCAAGTTCTTTATCATCATCCAATGGCAACCACTTTTCACTATGCAACCCCTCCGTCACATAGAGATTTAGCACCTGAATAGGTTTGATAGCTGATATCTTATAACCCGATATGAGGAAATAACTTGCAAAGAAAATAAGACAGAAAACTAAATCCAACCTTTGTATTATCTATTGTCCAGTTGTAACTTCCACAAACCTCATAAAATGAAAATAAATCACCCTGACAATTGATTCAAACAGTCATTATTTCAAGAAGTAACATTAAAATCAATCCAAATTCAATGGCTTTCACTCTTGCCTCAGAGAATGAAGGATATACTGGCATCTCAATGCCAATATCAAGCTGTTCGCTTTGCGCACTTAATATTGCTGAAGAAGGAACCCCTACTTTAACAGTGGCATATGCTTGACAAATCACAACATGCCCACTCCCATAAACTGTGGAAAATATTTTCTGACAAAAAAAAATCGAATGGAAACATATAACATATTATGTTGTTGCACACAATGATCATAAATCTAATTTGTCAAACACAAAACAAAAACTTGCCTAAACCATTCAAATTTATTTGCTAGTATCCAGTAACAATAAGAATAAAAGAAAATTCAACGAAAGAGACATTTAAAAAAACAGTAGTGGTTCATATTTGTTATGCTTGAAGGATATCATGATTAAAAATTATTAATTAATAGCAAAATTTGAAGGACGAATTTTTTATTCATAACTGACTAATAGACATGCGTTAGCTTTATACACACTAACTCTAGTACAAAATAAGAAATAAATTTGTACAGATTTGTTAGATCTCATGACTTATGGGATACTCTATCCTAATTTTATGGACATAATTAGTACCAGATTTTGTGGACATAATCCCCACAAAATTGGGTCATAATCACACAGATTATGTTTCACCTTCCCCCTCAAGCGGGTGAATAGGCATTGGTTTTTACCAGCTTTAGATACAATGCTTTGAAATATTGGGCTACTTAACCTTTTGGTAAGTACATTTGCAAGTTGAGCATGTGTAGATACATAAGGTGTACAAATCAACTCACCCTCCAACTTCTCTTTGATAAAGTGTCTGTCAACTTTGATTTGCTTTGTTCTATCATATTTTACTGGGCTGTGAGCTATACTAGTGACAGACGCTATACTAGTGACAGACTTCTTGTCACTGTAGAGTTCATTGGACCATCCCACTTGATCTTCAAATCTTCCATAATAATCTTCAACCAATGTAGTTCACAAACACCTTGAGCCATTACCCAAAATTCAACCTCTATACTAAATCGTGATACCACATTCTATTTTATACTTTTCCATGTCACAAGGTTTCCACCAAGAAAGATGCAATATCCAGCAGTTGACCTTTTATCAACAATTGACTCATCATAATCAACATCCATGTATACCTCAAATGCTAAATCTCCATTCCTTTTAAACATAATACATTTTCCTAATGTTCCCTTGAGATATTGTAACACTCGGTGAGCTGCTCGCAAATGGACATCCTTTGGATTATGCATGAATTGGCCAATCACACTAATTGCATATGCTATATTTGGTCATATGTGGGACAAATAAATGAGTTTTCTTACTAAGCGTTGATATGCTCCCTTGTCCAATGTAATATCTTCCTCTACTATTCCAAGTTTAATATTTGAATCTATTGGAGTACTTGCTGTTTTGCATGCTCTTTTACCTGTTTCCTTGATAAGATCTATGATGTATTTTTGTCAGGAGATAAAAAGGCCCTACTTAGAGTCAGCAACCTCAATCCCCAGACGTTGACTTAAGATCTCTTTCTCTTTAACATCTCCTATCACAATTATGTCATCAACATACACCAAGAAAATAGTGACTCCCCTTGTAGATGAGTGTTTACTGAATAATGTGTGATCCCCTTGACTTTGTTTGTATCCCATAGTCATCATAACTCTTGCAAATCTTCTAAACCATGCTCATGGAGATTGTTTGAGCCTATACAAGGCCTTCGTCAATCTACAAATAGTATGAGCAGCCAATTTCTAACCTGGTGAAACCTCCATAAAAATTTCTTCTTCTAGTTCTCCATGAAAAAATGCATTTTTCACATCAAAGACTGTTCTAATTCCCAACTATAATTAGCAGCAAGTGACAATAAAACTCTGAAACTATTCAACTTTGCAACTGGAGCAAAAGTCTCTAGATAATCAATTTCATAAGTTTGCGTATACCCTTTAGCTACCAACCTTGCCTTGTATCTTTCTATTAATCCATTTGCTTTATATTTAACTATGTACACTCATTTAGATCCCACTGGTTTCTTCCTACCGACAACTTCACCAACTCCCAAGTTTTATTTTTCTCCAATGCCTCGATCTCCACATTTATAACTTGTTTTCTATTTCTCATTAGACAAAGCCTCAAATAAGATGGTAAGGATGGTAATGATGTTCAGACTAATAAGAAAGGCTTTATGGGATGGGGAACAATTATTAAAAGACAAAAAATTTGCAAGAGGATATAAAGGTCTTTTCTTGCATTCTCTCATTTCTTTTCTAATAGCAATAGGAAAATCACTCTCCCTCTGATTCATAATAAGTGTCGTTTTAGAGGAATTTTAATTATTCAAAATAAGTGTCGTTTGTGATTTTTTATGCATATTTATGATTTGACTTCCAAAATTACCCTTTAATTTCTCTCACATCTTAATTACACAGATTACACAGATTATATTTTCAAAGCACTTTAACATGTAATTAATAAAGGTATATTAGATATTTCATTAACTTTCTTAATAAGTGTGCATTTTTCTAAAACGACACTTATTATGAATCGGAGGGAGTAGTTATCATCACTCTCCTGAAATTCATTTTCATTATGTAATAAAGGATTAGAAATTGTTACCTCATTCTTAAAATTTAGGTTGGACTCTTGGGCCTGCATAGATTTTGGAGCGACCTTTATCTTCCTTGCAAACACTTGTCCTTTGCTAAATCTCACATTTTCCTAAGGATTTTGAATTACAAGTTCAGGTTCACATTCAGGTTGTCTCACTTCTTCAACTGCAGGTTCAGGGTCGGGTAGTGTAGGTGTTGGTGCAAGTTTATTAGATATGGGGATAACTGGATGCTCAGTTTTTCCATGAAAAGTAACAAGTCAAGTAAGAAATCTTTATCCTAATCTTCCATTGTTTAATTCTACCCCTGAAGAGAATGATGTTTGAAGTAAGACTCCTATTCATGAAAAGTGACATCCCTTGAGACATAGAACCTCTTTGATGAAGGTTGGTAGCATTTGTACTCTTTTTAAGTGGATGAATATCCCGCAAACACACATAACCCTTGGATTCACTTTTCCTCGGTTTTGACTATGGACATAGACAAATGATATGTACCCAAATACTCTAGTAACAAGATTGTTAGTATGTGTAGTGCAGAGTTGTCCCATTGGACTATTGAATCCTAAGATCCTAGAAGGCAAATGATTTATAAGATGAGCTGCTGTAAGAACAGCTTCCTCCTAAAAAGATTTAGGCATTTTGTTTTGAAACATAAAGGCTCGGGTTGTTTCAAGGAGGTGATAGTTCTTTTTTTTCCTGCTACCCCATTTTGTTGTGAAGTATTGATATAAGAGGACTCATGGACGATCCCTTCCTTTTGAAAGTACGAATTTAGGATTTGATTAAAATAATCCCTGGCATTATCTAACCAAAACCTGTTGATGTGAACTCCAAGAACAGTGCTAACCTCAGATTTATGTTTGAGAAGAAAGAGCTAACTGACACGAGTACAATCATCAATGAATGAGACAAACCATCTTACCTCGGAGACATTAGGAATAAGAGAAGGGCCTCAAATATCACTGTGAATGAGATCAAAAGGAGTAGAACTTTTATTACTAATTGGAAATGTTATACGCTTTTGTTCAGCAAGTTCAAACACTTCACAATAAAAATGCTCAACATCTAAACATTTAAAAAGATAAGGAAATAGAATTTTAATAATCCAAAAGGATGGATGTCTAAGTCAACGATGGAGGGAAAAAATTCTAAAATAAACGAATGAGGTAATCTGCCCTTAAAAATGTTTGATTGGCTCGATGCTTTAAGATAGTAGAGGTCGTCCTGTTCTTTAGCATGTCCAATCATCTTCCCAAATCCTTGTCCGAAAATACACAATAACTTTGATGAAAAACCACATAGCAACATAAATCTTGAGTAGCTTTTGTATAGAGATACGATTTGTGGATAATTTAGGGACATGAAGGACATTTCTTAGGATCAGTGAATGACTTATTTTAACATCTCCCACACCTGCAACATGCATGTGTCACTAATTTCAAGAATCACAGAGTTCAACAACCATGCCATAATCATGGAGTCTTCTTGATCCCATGCTTCAAATCGAGGATCTTTTGGCTTAGGTGCAGTACCCGTAATGTTACTGTACTACAAGTTGGGAATGCTTTAGCTAATTTTTCCCATCTAATCTGTATGCAGCATGTACCTTTGGAGTTCTCCAAGTCGTTGAGACCAAACAGCCTCCTCTAATTGGGATGTAGTTGTCTTTGCAACTTCTAACATCTCCAAGGACTAAAAAACCTTTTGTTTAGGCAATTAAGGCCTCTCACAGGAAGTAACTAACCAGCAATGAAGGCTAGCAAAACTGCTCTGTTTTGATATCAAAAAAATAGAGTACAAGGAAAGGAATGGCTAAACAACTGAAGGCTTCAGTTCTAAGAAAATCTACAGCTCTGATAACATGACAGAATTTGAAGGAGGAATTTTGTATTGATATCTGACTAATAGACATACATTAGCTTTATACACACTAACCCTAGTACAAAATAGGAAATAAATTTCTACAGATTTGTTAGATTCCATGACTTATGGGATACACTATCCTAATTTTATCGACATAATTAGTATCAGATTTATGGACATAATCCCCACAAAATCTTGACAAACATACAAATTATGTTTTCCCACGATTACCCATTGCGCAATCATCTAATCAGAAGCTATCCTGCAGATAGGTGAGTCCAGATCAAGTTGTTGAACGCTAGCTAATAGCAGTAGCATGAAATATCCCCCCTCTCTCTCACTTACTCAAAAACAGATGGAGACAGGGCACAAGGAAATAGGCAATGAAACCCAACAAACACAATGACTTCTAGTATGTATTGGTGGGAAAGAGAGAGAGATCTATTTTAAGAGTTTCCAATTTAAAGCCAACAGGTACAGATCAAAAAGAAAGCAATAACAGTTGGTTACAAATGTTAAAAAGTACCCAAATAGAAACATCAAAAACCATGCTTCATGTAGCAGAAAATCCCCCGCCTTTTTAATACTTTTTCATCTCAAACTTCAATCCAATTGATTACACATTCAACAAAGTAGTAATTGTTTATCATGTCTTACAGTGTTTCCTGGAGATATTGCAGATAGCTTCCCAGAAGATCTTTCCACAGCTACAATTCCATCATCCATAGAACTATACTCAATATGTGCACCAACAGTTGGGCCTCCATTGACAGAAAGCTATTGATATAATGATATTAGTACAAGCTAGAAGGATGATAAGAAAGTAAAAGAACATTCACTTGCAAAAAGGAAATACAACCCAAACTCCAAATAATATCTTGACAACCAGAATAAGAGAAAGAATTTTGAAAAAGCAGAAGCACAAGAAATTATGGATTTTGCAGGATAGCTTGCCATCAGATTGTGAAATTAAAAATATATCCAAGAAAGAAAAGGAGGGAAAAGAATGGCACATACCATGTAAGATGCACCTGGTACCAGGAAAATATCATGTGGATGAATTCTCAGAGGTTCATAAATCTCCACCTTGATAGGTTGGCTGGTTATTTCATGTCCAGATTGCTGCCTAGCACTGACCTGATGTGAATATCTATGAGTAAACTACACCTAATACCAAAGAAATTATATAATTGAAACAATTAAATACTTCTGTGCATTAAACAAGGAATTACATGAAGAGTCGTCATCCCAAGACTTTTGGCAACAATTTTAAACTGTGATGCTCTAAGATAACCATCTTGGAGAACAAGGGCATTGTCATTGTCCACAAGTTCAATAAATTGATCCTCAATAAACACATGAATGTCCATATAAGCATACTGCAAAGAAATTCATGGTCACTTAAGATCCAATAAAGAGATAGCATTAAGACATGAACATGCAAATGACAAGAAAACACTAATTTAGAAGCAAGACAGACTAACTTGATGGAGAATGCACCACAGTCAAATGCTTCCAACAGATATGGCCAATACCATGATTCTACAAAACAATATTAATCATAGATTGTATGGATTTATACAATTCAAACCTGGCTAGAGTCAAAAGTAATTCCATCACTAATCCCAGCCAAAAGATCTATTAAGTGCGACTGCCCTTCCTGAAAAAATCAAGAGCATCTTATGAAATTTAATTCATTACAATAAGAATCATCTTGATAATACAGGTACACATACCATGAGTCTAATTTCATCTCCAGAAACAATTTTGATCCAGTCTATATCAGCCACTTGAACCTGCAAAAGAATTGGAAATATACATATCTTCATAAGAAACATGCAATGCATCTTGACAGTCACCAACCCTTGGTGGACTCAACTGACCGACACATTAAAGAATTCCTAAACTATATTGTCATGAAGCAAAATAGATTCATACATGAAAGAATCCCAAAACTATATTGTCATGAAGCAGATGACAGACATATCTACTGATTTGTTTATAATATAAACAAGATTCTGGATGGGCAGTGATTTAATGAATTGAAATTTCATGTTGCCATAATGCTATATGTTACAAACTACATCAAAAGGTAACAACGGAGAGTAGCTAAGACTACTGGATGCTGCAGCTTTTGGTTGCCTATCCAAACTTACTAGACAATACGAATACAAGAGAAGAATAAACACAAAGAATGCATGCGTGCCCACCAATAAAAGATTGCCTATTTCTGGAAAATAAGGATATGATGGACTTATTACTTTCTTTAAAACCAAAAAGGAAACTTGAAATCCTTATCCAGCACAGATTTTATTTCTTCAAGGTTATGAAAATTATGGGTGCTCATCATGCATTACAATTGATCTTTGAATTCACCAATGACATTTTCTCTGGCTCACGACTATCAACCCTTATTATAATGCTAAATTTAAACAGCACCAACCTGACAATTTTTTCCAGTTGTGAGCCTCAATAATGCAACGAAACCAGACGAGTTTCACATCAAGCTGTATAATACATAGACAAAAGACAAGAGGAGCATCATTACCGTAGCAGAAGCTGCAATTGGAGGAGTAAGCCCAATATCATACACTGTGACAAGGGCAGTCCCCAAACCCTTAGGAGAGATCGTCAATTGCAAGCACTGTAAGCCTGGCGAGGGTTGAAAAACGTCTACTACTTGGGAATCATTAACAACAGCTTCCAAGAAACAACTACCGCCAATAATTGATAAATTAACCTGAATTATACCCAAAATTATGGCCCAGAATTTGAAGGGAATGGCATTAACATATAGACATAACAAGAACGGCAAATAAAATGGGAAAAGCATTACAAACCTAATCATAGAAACAAGTGCTCTATAGTAGAACTTAACGATCACTCAATAAAGCGGACAATTAGTCAAACTTCAGGGGTATATATTTTTGTTTTTAGTCAACATTAATCGTATTCAGGGGTATATATTTTTGTTTTTAGTCAACATTAATGGTATACTTTTTTATGAAGTAGGACAAGAACGTGGATAGGTTTAATGCAAAGCAACAATATGATGCACTCTGCTGGCTCTAAGCACCTAGCAAGTTAGCAGTTAAGCATGAGAGGGACATGAACAAGTGCATATTCATCTAAAATCAAATAACGTAAGCATTAGTATGCATATGATATAATTACCTTGGCATCAGGGTTGAAGAATAACAAATTGAACACTGGATTGACTCTTAAATAAGAAACAAGCTGCAATTTTTACACAACCAAACAGAAACATCATTAACTTTATCATAGGAACAACTACTTTCTGTTACAACACTCAATACAGAAGCACAGACAAAACTTATGTCATCAATTATAATAAAAAGGAGCAAACCTGTAAGCGTATAGCATCAGTGAGAATATTCTCTGAGCTTTGCACTTGGACAGGAACGTCGCTGCTTATTTTGTCACCAAAACCAGTAGTGGCAGCACGAACAATGCACTGAGAAACATGCATCCAACTCCTCAATTCATTATCATCACCATTCTTAAGAAAAAGTTGAAACATGCTAAAGGAGCTAGATAGGATTTGAACTCAAATTTGCGGGAATTACTGCAGCCTTTACGACTTAAAGAAACAAAATCTTTTTACCGACTCATTCATCTATATTGACACGGAAAAAAAAACTTGGATTAAAAAAAACCAGAAATCAACACTCACAAAAGTTAAAATCCTCAATAATATCAAGGTTACTAATAAGAATCTCATTTCATTCAACACAAGAAGAAACTAGCAACCATCCTTCTGCTACCGTATCAGATTTTTTGACTGAAGCTTACGACATTGAAATGTCATTAATTTTAAATGATCCTAAAAATAAAGATTCTGGTACAACCTGTCCCGAGTCATTCTGTAAGACTAAAAACCTTTCCCAATTGTATTTAGACGTCTTTGATTCATTCTCATGATCCCAATGTGCCAAACCTTCACAGCCAATTAACTCCCACTTCATAGAAATAGAGGATGAGTTTGCAAAAGCTTCTCCAGAAGTATCAATGCCAACCGCAGCAATTCGAATAGTTCGTCCATTTGCCACTGTAATAGGTGTGACACGTATATTTTCTGTGCCATAATCAGCAAGAGTTGCAGCTCTTATAACATCGAGTTTGTTAACTGGACAGCAACACTAGCTCAATCAATGGCATGTAATGTGCACGAGGCACTGTAAGGGCCCATCATCAAAAGTCTGAGAAGAACATATCTAGCACTTACCAGGTTCATCAACTACTAGTGCAATTGAAGTAGGAAAGGCACACATAACAGATACCATAGCTTCTGCAATTTCAGGCAGAGGATGGTCATCTCCTACCAAATTCCCACGCTTGAAAGCCAATTTCTGAGCCATTCAAACCACCAACGACATATCAAGATTACAATCATCAAGGAAGAGAAATGCAATTTCATCCACCCACCCGTCATCACACACACACACAAAATGGATACTTGAATATGATTACTGTTTTGTAAATCCAGAGCTTACATAATTTCCAAAAGATTGGCATAAAACTCTGTACACACTCTGATAGCCTCTAGAAACCTGATGTACATGAACTCCATCTTTTGGATGACCATGCTTGCCATCCAGTATTTCTACAGTATCAATGTAGTTGACACCTTTGTCCCACTTTTCAGGTCCCCCAAGAAGCATAACATCTAAACTTGTGCCTGGGACAAGATATAACTTCTCCAAGTTTTCTACCTTACTTGAATCAACATGTAGAAAATCAAACCAGTATCCACCAAATTGGTTTCCATCACTCATCTGAAGTAGAGTAAGAGGTGGATATGCTGCAATTTGGGATGAGGCTTTTAAAACATTAGGTCCATGAAGAGATAGATCAAGGTGGTGGTATTGTTTTGACAGGGTAGCATGCAGCATGGTGTGACCAGAACCAGAAGCATATACATAGGTCCATGAACAAGGTGGACCATACATTTTATGACCAGGCTCAACATCTGATAAAAGTGGCTCTGTCGCATTGACAACTATAAAGTGATCACTAACAGCTTTCCATTTTACAACTGAATGAAAAGCATCACATTTGTAGAAATAAGCACCTGCAAAAGATAACATAGTTTTATACATAACAAGTCAATTAGTTAAAACCAGAAAGCATATTTTCAGAGGAATCTCAAAATGGCATCACCATTTGATGCTTTCAATGTTACAGCAGCTTGAAGTTGTGATCCTACGACAGTTTCGACAGGAAAATTTTGCAGCATAGCCATAGATGATGGCATGGTGACTTCAATTACCACCTATCAGAAGATGGAATGATTAATTCAAGGGAGGAGTGGCAACAGGGACTGCATAAGACCAAAGTACCCCACAGGAACAGGTTTATGCACGATAGATATATAGCATAAATTTAGTGGACGGGATAGCATCAACACCTTGTCCAAGTACACCAATTCAAATATCTTCCAAGCACCACAAAGCACCTTGTCCAACCACACATGCAAGCCACTTCTAAGAGGCCAGTTTGACATCCATAAAGGGTAATGTTTCGTTTTTTTCTCCCAACTTTCATCAGTTTCCTAATAATGATACTATGCTAGAGAACCAACTGAATGATCTCACCAGGTAGTAATGCAATAGTTAGACCTATTATGTCAAATCCCAACAAAATATTACCATTTTCGCACCGAACTAAATTATAGATGAAACCCCAAAGTCCCCTAAAACTCATAATTCATAAATTATGTTAATTAAGAAAGAGAACACTTCTCTACATATTAATCCCTAATATAACCAATGCACTTGGTGTCTACAATGCAAAATAAACTGTGGTGTGAATGTATCAACACAGATTTATTACCTCATCATAGTTGAACGCATCAAAAATTGACACAACCCTGATAGTTGCTTCACCAGGTTTCTTTGCCTGAAAAACCCCTGAAGCAGACAGTGATAAAACAGACAAATCTGAAGAAACCCATTTGTAATCACTTGATGCTTTTGCACAACCTACATAGATGTGACAGTTTGAGTTTCTGCAACCAACATCAGAAGCAGTCCACTTACTTTATTAGTTCAGGTGAATTGTTTCAAAGGTACAAACCTCCTGTAGCCTTTAACTCCAGTTCTTGATAAACTGCAGGAGCCCAAGGAAGAAGAATTTTTTGGGCTGTATCATTTGTCCTGTCCAAACTAAATTTCACTTGATCGCAAATGACTATTTCTTGCACAAGCTTAATCACCTACAAAAGAAGGAAAATTAAATAGAAATATCAACTGCTAGACATTTGTGATTACTTTATTCTATTTTTTAAAATATTTTTAGTTATTTTATTACATCTTTTATCTTTTTTAAATCTTATCTTCATGTCACATTGCATGTGGGTCTACTGGAAATAGCCTCTCTACTACGTAGACCTGCCCAGACCCCACGTTGCTGCGGGATTTAAATTGGGTGTTGATGATGATGATGGTCAACTGCTAGACACAGGTTGCAAGACAATACAACAGAAAGAAAAATGTATCGAGTTAGAATAAAATTACTAAAACAGCACATTCTCACTTCTTTTTCTGTTCTGTGGCCACTAGAAAAAGTTAGAGAAGCCATTAGTTTTCCTAATCCCTCTGAAGATGCCCTCAAGATTGTACGGCTATGCCAGTCAGACTCATCTGCGATATCCACCGGCCGAGATAATGTTATCAAGTGCTCAGACTGTTCATCATGCAACTTAAGATCATCATTCTGCAATGTAGGGGAACAAACTGAGCAGAAGACAATCAAGATATAATGAGAAAACAACCACAAAATAATTTAAATATCATCTATGGTTGAGAAGGAAAGGTCAATCAAGACGCAGAAAGAACGAGAATATATTCAATTAGTTCACATGGACTATATGAAAGACCAAACTTAAAAATCTTCCAATTGGCTCTCAATTTATATGTCAAATAAAAGGAACGAAGACATATAAATTCACAAGGAAGTACTTATAAGATAAAAATCATAAAAGTTCTGAGCAACAAGCACATCAATAGAACTGATGATTCTGAGTCAACTGTCTAAAAAGAGAAATTATGCCCCTTCAAGTACCACCAGTTGCTGTATAGCTGAAACACTAATTGAAGGTAACATCCTTTAGTGTTCAAAAGTTGAATAAGAGCTGCAAATGTTAGTTGAACTTGTAAACAAAGATTTTCAGTCATACTGAACATAGTTTCCAGAAGATGGAAACTTCCCCTGAATACTAAAAAGGACAGGAAAATTGAGTGGAAAATAAAGCTCCAAAATATATGCAAAATATACTTTTTGCTGCAAAGGAAAAGAAAAGGATAGATATTGTGGTATTTGGCTCCCAACTGAGTTAATTCATGACCTACCTTTGTAATGTAAATTTCTTGTGCATCAGGGCCCCGAGAGAAAACCTTACTTTCAACAAGATACTGACGGCCAGACACAACATACCAATGTCTTATTGATGGAATGGACTTTGTTCCTTCTACAGGGTAGCCAAAAGCCGACAGAGGCAATATGTACAAGCATAAACTATGTGGTATGACCACGTTAAGTGAAGAGACATGTACATGACCAGCAACTCTGGTATCTTCAACAATGATATTCGTTACCCCTAAGCCCAATGCCTGAGTAAAACCTTTCATGGTGTCCACTACAGCAACTGACGAATTTGCAGCAAACCACCTATGATGTTTAGATGGCAGAGCTACCACTGCAGATTTCAAGTAAGGTGGCATTAAAACTATAGCATATGACCTCAATGGTGCAACAAGACAGAGCAACTGAAAAGAAAAATTCAGTGAAGTGCATAATGATGACAAAAAGAGGGATCACTTCCATGAATCTCCATCACTTAAATCATTACAAAGATTCAAAATCATGGCTAGCTACCGAGTCACTAACAAAAGCCTCTAATGAGAAAAGGGAATAGGTACAGAAGTCATTGACTACTGCTGAAAGCAAATCAAAGCTCAATATTACATTGTTCCAATAGCTAGATAAGATTAAATAGCTAACTTGCAGTAACCATCAAAGGGTTTAAGGAATAAAACCTTGCGGAGTATTTCCACGAATAACTTTAAGACAGTAATGAAAAGCAGCACCAATGAGTACAAAAACAGGTGACGGAGGTTCAAGGGACATGGCTTCAACCACTGTTAGAACAATCTTATCAGCCATTTGCTCAAATTGCGGCTCAAGCAAATGCACAAACACATTCTCTTGCCCAATTCCAATTCCCTTTACTACATATAAGTCCGAGAAAAATCCCTGCATCATTTACCAATAAAACTTGTGAGATTAATTAATGTAATAATATGTGCTGACTCATAGAAAGAGTTGTTTTGTTACTCCAATAGCATACATACGCTATCTTCTAGTTGTATTTGGATGTTTAAGTCACCACTTAATCCACCAAAATCGCTTAACGGAGATTCCTTAATAGGAACATGGGCAAGATGATGAGGGGATCCAATGAGTTCAGGTATCAGCCGCCACATAAATTGTAAGCCCACCAGCGATGAAAAAACATTATCTGTGGTGCAGATTTACAAGGGAACACAATCAAACTCAGGAGTTTAAGACCAATAAGTAACTAATAAATGAAAATAGCAGCAAAAGCAGCTATCAAATTGAATTATTGCCAGATAGCAGTTTATACAGACAATTTACATGACTATTAGCATTCCAAAAGAATAATATTCACTCCAAAATTTACAACACCACAAAGTCTGCAAAATACTACATGACGACATCACATCAGGAAAGCTGCAAGAAGAAAACAATAGTTTGATTCTTTTGGAAAAAGCAAGCACCATAAAATCCATCATCCAAAATGTTCAAACTTGAAGCACAGATAAAAGGAACTCTTAGATGAAGGGATAAGATAACAACGAAATTGCTGCAAAACTCTCATTTAAATATGACGGAATATGGTAGATCAGAGCTAGTGAAGACAGTAGAAAGTAATCTATAGAGGAGAATACGGTACACGATGAAGCCCATGAGGCAAATTCAAACATCAGAATACAAGGTACCTTCACTATCAAAGGCACGAACACGAAGCGTAGCAAGTCCATCCAAGTCAAGCTTGACAGAATTATGAAATATCTGAATCCTGAAAATATTGTCAATAAAAACTTTGCAGCGAATCACAATTCCAGTGTGCAAATCAGTGGCATAAACTGCAGTCTCCTTCCGGCCACTGAAAGGCGCAATCGATCTCAACCGTGCACTAGTTGAACACTGATTACTTGTATTATACTCAGGTGTCACGGACAAAATGTCGTGATGGTCCCGTGACCTGTGAAAAATTAAACAATCTTCAAGATTCACACATTATGAGAAACCTCAACCAATTCCTGCTCTTTTTAAAAAACTGAAAAAAAACCTAACTGGGGAAGCCGCTAATTCTACGCTGATTTCTCCAAAACAAAACAGGAACTAAAATGGGAGTGTCCATACAAGTACGGAAACTTACCATTTAAAGCAGCCATCACTTCCTTGAAGCCGATACTGCACAGCGTGCGTCATTTTAGGAGGCAACAATATGTTGACGTCAGTTATGTGGGGACCTGAGCTCGACAAAGGCGCATTTTCGCACCCTGCCGCTAGAAGAAGTAAGAGAATAAAGATCATAACCGCCACGCGTGGCATTTGATACGCACATGAATCTCCACCTATGTTGAGTTTCTCCGGTGACTTAGGCGTGTTGATCTCTGGTAAACTGAAGCAACAGTGGAAATGAAAACCCTTGGGAGTTCAGGGTTTTAGGGAATGTACCGAAGAGAAGGAGAGATGGGCACGTGGAGAGAAGTGGTTGGTAGTGATTCTTTTACCAAAGCATTTGTCGCGGCATTTTTGGGGTTCATTTCTTAATTAATTTTTATTTGAAGTAACAGGGAAAACGACACTGATCAGCGCGTATCTGGATCTTTGCCTTTTTTCTAGGTTAGTTTAAGATCCAGATTGTATTTAACAATCAACCAATTGATTCAGGGTCGTTTACTTCTACTTCTTTTCTTTTGTTTTAATTTTTAGTTTTTGTTTTTTATTTTTTATTTTTATTTTTCTTTTAAATAAAAACAAAAAAACATGTTTAGTTGTTAATGTTAACGTAATTATATTTTTATCACTAATAATAATTACATATTAGATAAAACTTAAAGATAAATTATTTTTAATTAAATAAATTTATTTAATCTCTTATATTATATTTATTAACAAATTATTAATACAATTATGTTATGTTAATAAAATATATAATTTATAAATTAAATTATTAAATTAAATTTGTTTGAATATTTATATCTTTTAAATTTAATTATATTTATTAAAAATTATTAAAATTTAATTACATCTAATTTAATTATAAAAATTAAATTAAATTAAATTATTCATTATTTTTATTGGTAATCAATTTTAATTTATTAAATATATAATCTTGAATTAAATTATTCTTAATTTTTAGTAATAATTAAATAATATATATTTAAATGATAGTAAATCAAATTATGAAAAAAAAAACAAAAACAAGAAACAAAAACCACTTTTATTATTTTCATAATTTTTGAAAACCGGAAGAAATCAAAACCAAAAACATAAATTAAAAACTCAAACAAACAGAATTTTTTACTGAATTTGAAAACAAAAACAAAAGTGGAAACAAGCGCCCCCTAGTTGTTTGCTTTTTCTAGGTTAGTTTAAGATACAAACCTTATTTAACAATCAACGAATTGATTTAGTTGTTCGCTTTTTCTAGGTTAGTTTAAGATACAGACCTTATTTAACAATCAGCGAATTGAATTAGTTGTTCGTTGATCTTATCAAACGATTAGTTAATAGTAGATTAATATAGTTGATTTGACTACTGAATAACATCAGCTATTTATTTAAAAATGTTTGGTAAAATTAATTATTTAATATTAACAATTTATGTATAAAATGACTTATGAAGACTTGACTTTAAAAAAAGTATTTATAAGGACTTAAGTATTATATCTTTGCATTTCTTTCAATATTTTCAAAAGAATTTAAATAGAGTAAAAGAAGTCAACATCATCATTTAAAGCAAAGGTTTATAATAATTTAATAACGACGTCTAGTTGTCATTAAACTATAAGCAATATTTTCATAAATAGTTGTCATCTCTCGAATTCTCAGTTCTTCAACACCTTCTTATATAGAGTTTATTTCAACATCTTCAATTATATATGGAGGTATAAATTCAGAATCTTGATCGATGATGTTAAAAGCTGGGTTTCCAATTGTGCTTCTTCTAATATAGTTATGCAATGAAAAAACTGCACAAATTATTTTATTTTAATTCATCAATGAATACTTAGACATTTTCTCAAATATCTTCCATTGAAATTTAAGAACACTGAAAGTCCACTCAATACAACTACTTAATGATGAATGGACTCGATTAAAAACTTCTCGAGATCCTCTTGAATTTGCATAATGAAACTCCAATTGATGGTACCTTGATTTTGGATAAGATGTCAAATATCCTTCTCTTTTCCGATAGCCTTTGTTAACCAAGTAATATTACCTGAGTGTTTCTAGAGGCAATATAATTAGTATAGATTGTATAATAAAAAGTCTAAATCATGAATAGCAAATCTTACAAATTTTAAAATTACCTGTCAATGGTTTTGAAATTTTGAGTTTTGGATTACCGATTGTATAAAGGAAAATACAATAATCATGTGTTGATCCCTCCCAACTTGCTAAAACATACGTGAATAGTAAGTTAAAGTCACATGCTGCCAATATATTTGTAGTCGTTATTCCTTTCCGTCTCTTATATCGCACTTGATCCTCCTCTGCAACAACTACAGCTATATGTGTACCAGCAATAGCTCCAATTCAATCTTAATATAAAACAATAATTATAAGATGATAAAACAATCATTTTCAACAAAAAATATAATGAAGGGGAGGGGGAACATATTCAATTACCTTAAAATGTGGCATATATCTAATATCATTGGCAATTTGAAACAGGATCTCCTTAAATTTGGGATCATTTGGTACGAGTATATCCCTTAAAAATCCATCCATGGCACTCAAAATTTCTTTAAAAACTCTACTCACATTTTCACCAGAATGTTGAAAAAGCTATTGGGTATCTCTATTAGAGGCACCTTTACTTATGACATATACAAATAAACCCACTTTCTCCAAAATTGACATCCTATCCGAAGGCCTCAAACCATAATTATTTTCCAAAACCATACATAATTGACGAAATGTATTTGGATTCATCCTAAATGTATTAAAACACTGTTTTTCATGACCATTCAATAATTCATTCATTCATAGTTCTCCTGTTAGATAGGAAGTCATTCATGGTTCCTTGTATGCATGGTTTAAAAAATACTCACCCATATAACAAAACTCGTTCTCATTGTCCAAAATTTGCTTAATTTGTAGAAGTTGCATAATTTGCATAACATTATCATCCATATCTATAAATCAATAAGTAAAATTATATTCTAAATAAACATGACACTTATTTGTCTAAATATTAATAAATAAATATTATAACACATAATAAAATTATAGATTACCAACAATATAATATAATATAATATAATATAATATAATATAATAACCAAGTTCATAATGCTTCAAAACACGCCATGTCAATATAAGTGCACAGATTATAAGAACAATAAACTAAACATAGTAATGTCGAGAAACTATGTTTGATGTTTTTTATGCTCCTCACGCTCATATATAAACTTCATCTATTCAACTCTTTTTGTATCATCTGACAAACTGAAAAAATTTGACCTTCTTTGTGGATCTTCAATCAACGAGCAAACAAAGAAAAATTCAGGAGTACCGGCCTCTAAACCAAGCAAAGTACATAGTTTTCCCATAGCATTTGTAATATCATAATGTGATGCACTAACACTAGTACTCTGTGATGCACCAATAGTCATTGTGTTTAGCATTTTAATAATGGAAGTATTCATCTCCATTGTTGCATTGCCTCTCTTAAATGAATTGCATCATATTGTCTAGCCTCTCATACATTGTTGCAGATCCTACCACCCTTTTAGTGGAATCAGTTCTTGCACTCTTGTTACTTTGTGACATATCACTCTCAAAAACTCTTTTGCATCTTCTTCTATCTCTCACTTCATCATATGTAGCTTGAGGGTTAGCAATAAGAGTAATGTAGGGGTTGGTGTAGGTTCGGTCCACAACTCTTCCCAATTACCAGTCATACGGTAATTGTTTAGACCACTAGTATTGTCGTGATCATGATAGTCTGACGGATGATGATGAACATTATAATTATGAGGTGGAGAAGGAACATACACTTCCTCAACTTCTCGTTGTCCTTGTGGAGGGTCAACCATGGCATAAAATGTAATTTCGCCTCGGGCCAAACATCCAAAAAGTTTATCCAACTTACATTCAAGCTTTGGTTCAAGCCCTTCCTCTTTAAATGTTTTAAAATCGATATTCTCCTATAAAAATATAAATAACTTAAATATAAATTATTTAACTAACTACTTAGCATTAAAGTAAAGGAAAAAAAACTTAAAATGAGGGCAACGAACCCTGCCTATATCATTCCTCCTTAACTTTCTCCTTTATTTCCCTTTTGGCATGGTGTCATCTAATCATACAAGGTGAAAGAAGATTATATACTAGTTAATCAATTTGAAACTGGTTTTACTAGTTCATACAAATCAAATCATTGTCAAAAAAGGAAGAAAAAGTTTAAAAAAATTGCTTATAAATCGTATTTAACTAGCTAATTTGGTTATTATTTTTGTAAGTATGACCTGATACAAATCAAATCACAACACTATGCAAAAACGAAAATGTGAAAATGAGTTAAGACCATTCTAGAAAACAACAAATCAAATGGAAGATAAACTGATATAACAAAGATAAAAGAAAACCTGGATGTGATCAAATAACACTGATTTCCTTTGGAAAGAACTAGACACAAATTGTGAAACAACGTTTGTAATCTACAATGTAAGCAAAATGCAGTCAAGAAAATGAAAGACAATATACAACTCCATATTCTTAGGAAAGGTATTATGATAATTATAAAAGTATGTGTATTATATATCACCATAGTCAGGCAACTTAGGATGGACATGGTTAGGAGATTGATTGGGAAATGAGCTTGACCTTAATATATTTTCCGCCTTATTAGATCTTTCTTGAGGCATAGTCACAACTCTGGAATAAGAAGGCTTATTAACTTTTCTTATCTGAGGACTAGTCATTGGGTATGAAACATTAAAAGCAGCATGGTCACCTAAAGAAACATGTCCCCCATTCAGTACATATCTCCTTGTCCATGTCTTCCCTCATCTTGAACTGCCAAATGTCTCATTTGATGTGGCTGAAACACCCATGACATAAGAATAATGCCAACCCCATATTGAAATAAAGTTGTAATGATGATTTCACATCACAATATTTTTGTGCACCTAAAGAAGAAAAAATCACAGAAACATCTGTTATGCATACTTCAACAAAGTTTCTTTCCTCATAAAATGATGGAAATGGCTACAACCACAGTGCTTGAGAATACAGAGAGGACATTACCAGTATGCATTAACGATCTAACCATAGAAATGACCTTGTTTTCTGCATCAAATAAATAAATAAGTAACCAGTAGAAGTTTGAGGACTCCTAGAATTAGTTTAAGTATTCATTGATCATAAAGTGTTTAGGAACATGATCAGGAATGTCAAAGGAGATCCTAGTCCCAAGTTCATATTCCTGGTTTTCATCATACTTTAGTGAACATCTGTGAATCAGGTTGTAGTATGAACAATTTAGATTTTTTGGATGAAAACCCTTCTCAAGCTTTTCAAGATCTTTCACCAATAAACACGGATAAGAACTTTCTAGTCCATGCACATTAACTGAAGTGATTTCAGTTACACCTAAACATTGATCTTAGAAAGTGTTCCTCGGAGCAGTTGAAGAGGACGAGTGAGTTGGGCTGTGGAGGGCCAGGAAAAGCAACAGATAGAAGTGAAGGATAGATGTAGTTACTTGATGGAGAACCAGAACCAGAACCAGGGTAAGCAATGGTTAGTGTTTTTTCGTGTAATCAACATAAAAGATTTGGAAAAGACCAAAAGAGGTTCTAAAGTAGAGTTTTTGAGATCTACATAAGATCATTTTGTTTAATGGGGACGGAACACTTGTACTTGGAATTCTAATTTTGCCACATGAACTTGAAGAAGTATCTTGGCATGGACAAGTAGAGAGTAAGAAATTTAGAGTGCGAAATATAGTGTGGAAAATCTCCAGTTTCTTGTTGGTATGTATATTTATCCCTGAGAAGTAAAATCTAATGCTAGTCGTAACTTTAGGAAATGAATTTTTGTTTATATTGATTTGCAAAAACCTCAGTTTTCTCTACTAAGTTACAGAACGGAGAATCTGATATTATACAGCTCCAGATAAGAGACAGTATGGAGAGAGGTGACATGATAAAGCAGATTAGACGAATTAGAACTCCATGAATTAATCTTGCAACTCAACCAGTTTCTTAATCAATCCTTGTTCCAGTGTTGCCTCTATCACTTCTTTCCTTCGATGATACACTATTTCGCAAATGCATTCTGTAGTTGCAACACAAACCTAGTGATAACAAGGCTAGAACTATTGAACCCATTGGGACCAAATCCACGAACACATCCATGTTGAATCTTACCAAAGCAACAATAACAGTAGCTCCATGTTCCCGAATATATATAGTTGGTGGTATGTTGTTGAAGAAGGGTTGAAAGGTTATGCCCTTGCAACTTTCTTAGCTTTCGAACTAAAGACTTAAGCTCACAAATTTTTTTAAAGAGTTTGGAAAGTTTTGGGTTACTGGGGAGAAATGCTTGTGCTAAAGCTCCCAAAAAGTATCCATGGCGGGTTAGTAACGGTGGGTTGTTGTGAAGATGGGGTTGATTTGTAGTTCTTTTGAAGCTCTTTTCAGAGTTCCTACGAATGCCAACATAGGTGTGTCTTCCATCGATGGACAGGGCTTCAAACTTAGACAAGGACATTAACACATTGAATGTAGGTGTTGAGAAATATGGGAAGACTAATCAAAAAGAGAGACAAACAATAACAGAAAAGCTTACATACCAGTCTTTAACCTCGTTGGTTGATACACCCTTTGTGGAAATCTACTAATCTCATGATTTTAGGTGCTACTGTTCCAAACCTAAGCAAGGCCATGTTATGAAACAAAGTTAATGAAGAAATTGGAGGTGTTGAAAAATATGGGAAGACTGATCAAAGAGAGAGACAAACCATAACAGAAAAGCTTACTTACCAGTTAACCTCTTCGGTTGATACACCAATAATCTCATGATTTTAGGTGGTAGCTACTAATAAAGTTAAATTTGTATGCGTGATTAAAAAAATGAAATTTATCATAATAGCATAAACCTATCCTTATCTCTATTTCTATCTTCATCTCTATTTCTATCTCTTTAGTAATTTGTAATAACTTTTGAACAAAATCGTCTTTTTGTTCTTTAATTTTTCAGCCGCTATTTGAAAACACTCCTCGTAGTAACTTTTTCAAAAATAGCGAATTGAGTTCAATCCGTCAACCCAATCCGCTGATTACCAAACATAATTATTAGCTTTTTTATGTGGTCAAACAACTAAATACATCTTAATCCGCCAAAAAATAACATATCAACTATTTGCCAAACAAGGCAAAAGAGTAAAAGATAATGATATTCATCTTTTTTCTTACATGAAAATTTGGTCCGACCTAAGTTTAACCGGGCCCCAAAGTTAACAAGTCTGGCTTAAGGTTTATTATGACTCGAACCTAGTTTTCTAGGCCCCAAAGGCAAAACTAGGGATGGCAATCCTGCCTAGGCTTGACTCGACTTAACTCGAAATCAACAAGTCAAAATCAGGTTGACCAGCCCACAAGCCGAGCTCAAGCCACGGTGACCAAAAGTGACAAATCAAAGTTGTTTTGTTAAAAACAATGTCATTTTTCTAATTTTTTAAAAATGATAAATCGGACCTAACCGAGCCACAGGCCAAACAACTCCGACCCTGTTGACCTAAGTCGAGTCAGGTCAAGCCAAGCTAGGTTTAGTTTAGGCCCAGCTCGACCCATTGCCATCCTTAGACAAAATGAAATTGTTTTGAAATGTTTTTAAAAAATAATAAGTTGAGTCAGGGCTCATACAAGGCTGAATAGTCCTGAGAGAGTTTAGGCCCGACCAGATCTATTGTCATTCCTATTTTAAAATATCTAATTTGTTGATATTTTTAGTTCTTAATTTTTAGTAAAAATTTTTAGTTCTTAATTTTTATAACTTTAACAATTCAATTTAAATTATTAATTTTATTTAATATTTTTAATTTATTTACTAAAAATTTAATTGTAAATATTCACATAAGAAATTAGTTTTAGATCACACAATTCAATATGTAAAGGAGGCTTATAGGTTGATATTTTATTCTAGGTGAATAATTAGTTCACAATTATTTGTCTTCATGAATGCTTATATATTATGGACCCAAAAAAATATGTTAGTCAGATCACAAAAATTATCGTTTTAAAATAGATAGTTAAGGATTGATCGTTTTTATTTTAGTTTTTAGTTTTATATTTTCATTTTCAAATTTAGTAAAAAAATCTTATTTGTCTAGTTTTTGATTTTTGATTTTGTTTTGTTTTCTTCTAGCTTACAAAATTTATGAAAACAATAAAAAGTGATTTTTGTTTTTTATAATTTGATTTAGTGTCAACTAAATATATATTATTTAATTATTTTATATATTAATTATTAATAAGAATTATGAATAATTAATTATTAATAAAAATTGTGAATACTTTTATTTTATTTATAGTTTAATTAATTAATTAATAATAAATTTAAATTTAAAATATCTTCAAAAATATATAAATTTCAAATAAAATATGATTAAATAATTAAAATAAATTTAAAATAAATTTTATTTTTAAATTATTTATTTAAAATTAGAATAAGTTTATTTATAATTTATAAGTAAATATTATATAAAAGGTTATAATAATTTAATTAGTTAAAAATAATTTATCTTTTAATTTTATCTAATATGTAATTATCATCAATAATAAAAATATAATTACATCGATATAAATGATCAAACATGTTTTTTGTTTTATTTGAAAAAAACATATATTAAAAAATAAACAAAAACTAAAAATAAAAACAGAAAAATATAAGTAGAACCAAACAATAAGTAAAAATATAAAAATTTGGTTATTTTATTTAAATTTTTAAAAGTTTGTACCGAACAATCTCAAAACTTATGATATATTAAATTATGCTGTCCTTTTTTTCATTTTAAATTTACATTTTACTGAATTGGAATGTATTTTTTATTAAAGTTTTTTTAAAAATTTAACCGAATTAATAGTTATATAATTAAAATTATGTTGCGTATCAGTTCTATTATTAAAAAAAAGTAATAATGGTGGCATTATACTTGGCAAAATATATGGTAATTGTTAATTAAAAAATTTTAAAATCTAGTCAAATGCTATCTGGTGTTTGATGTGCTTGTGAATTTTTGCAGTATTAGGCACTAGCTCTTAGTCTTTGTTTGGATGGAAAGAAAGTAAGAAAAAAGAAAAGAAGAGAATTATATTTCTCTTGATTTCTCTTATTTAGATAAAAATAAGTAAAGGGAAAGGGAGAGGATGGAGAAGAATATGAGAGAAATTTGGACTAAATATATTTCCCACCAAATTGGTAAGAAATGAGGAGAAATTCAAGAAAAAATAAGACAAAATAAGTAAATTACCATTAAATCCTTATTTAACAAAAGATAAATAAGTTATATAATTAAAGACATAAGGGTCTATAAGTTTCAATTCCCTCCTTTAATAAATTAGGAAAATAAAAAAGGGAAAGGAAATCTCATTTCTCTTCCATTCATTTTTCCTCTTTTTCTCTCAATATTTTCTATCCTTTTCTTAATACAAATAAAGATCCAAACAAAGACTTAATTCTTTATCCTCTGATATCTCTTATTACATTTTGCGACTGTCCCATAAACAACGTCGTTTCAACAGATTCAAAACAGATAGCACAGACCCATAAGGTTGTTGCTCCAAGTTTTTGAGTTTCGACGATACTTTCATCGTCTCGCCGCCGTCCATTCCTTGCCGTTGTCCCCCACTTCCGCTTTTTTTTCCTTTGGCCAGTTGGGTTTTGTAACTTTTGCTTTAGGTTTTTTGAAGGTAAATGAAATTTTCAATATAACAACTTAATGTTTTGTTTTTTTTGGGCCAAAACCACGGTTTGTTCTGTGTTCATCACTGAATTGTTTCCATTTTTACGGGTGTTAAATACCGGAATCCGGTTGAAGCATTGAGCATAACATAAGCTACAAAGTATAAAGAACTTACCTTTATTAGCTAAGCAAGCAGCTAAGAAGATTGGATGTTTGCTGCAAGAAACCTTCGAAGGCATTGCTTCAAGGCCCTCCCTTCCCTCTTCCAATCCAATCCCTGCAGGTAACTCATTTCAATGTTCTATTCTTTAGCTCCTAGTATTACTATGAGTGACAATAATGGGTTTCCCGTATGCTATTGTTTAAGGTTTTGTTATTTGAATCGTCTTCCTTAAGTTGTATTTTGGTTTTTATGGCCAATTTAAGTGGATTTCATTTGTTGAATTTCAGGAATGCTACTTTGTTGAAGGGTTCTGTTCTAAAATTCATTTGTATCAATGGGGTTACAGAGCAAAGATTTAGTTATAAGGAGGGCTTTCCTTCTTCTCTGTCACCATTGGATCATCACTGCCGCTTCATGTCTACTTCAAAAGGGAGGAGCATGAGAAGCAAGGTGGAGAGACGGATGCGTAAAGAGTCCAGTAAAACTTTGAAGGAGATTAGAAGAGCCAAAAAGTTGAAGAAGAAATTGATGACCGATGAGGAGAGGCTGATTTACAACCTCAAGAGAGTATGTTGTAATAATAATCATAATAGTGCTTTAATAATGGTTAATGAGTTGATGCAGTGATTGGTAATAGACTAATAGTAGGTTTGTTCATGATGAATGGTTGGTTTCACTAACCTTTTCTTTTTTTCCTGATGGAATGGTCTTATGATAAGTCTAGTCATAAGGAAGATCGCTGGTAATGGGAGGAGAATTTCAAATTTTAGGGTTTTAATTCACATTTATGTCTTTAAACATTTGTAATGGAACATTGTTGAAAGCTTCAAATACTATTGAGATCTTGGACAAGTATTGAATTAGACAAAATTCAATGGCTTGGAGCTGACTTTTGTTTCCAATGTATCATCGATCTTCTGTTTACTTGGAATTTATTACGGAGACAAACGATGGTTAATGTTAATAATTTTTTCATTTATTTTGAGTATCTTTGAAAGTCCTACTCTGATATCCGTTCTATAACTGTTTTCATATTTCTGTTTGATTTGTTGCTTTTACTCCTTATATAATTAGTGATAAATTATTGATTACTGCAGGCCAAGAAAAAGGTTGCATTGCTTCTGCAAAAGCTTAAAAAGTACGAGTTACCTGAGCTACCACCCCCTATTCATGATCCAGAGCCATTGACCCCTGAGCAACTTCATGCATATAGAATGATTGGTCTTAGAAATAAAAATTATGTCATAGTTGGTACTCGGGGAGTCTTCGGAGGTGTTGTTCAAAATATGCATCTTCACTGGAAGTTTCATGAGACTGTGCAAGTGCATTGTGATAACTTCCCAAAAGAAAAGATCAAGGAAATGGCAATGATGTTAGTAAGACTAAGTGGTGGTATTGTGGTAGATATTCACAATGTGAAAACTATCATCATGTTTCGAGGAAGAAACTATCGCCAACCAAAGAATTTGATCCCCATAAACACCCTTACAAAAAGAAAGGTGAGTGAGCAAATTTTTGTCAATTTCCACTTATTTTGATATTTTCTTTCTCCCTCAAATGAATTTACCTCAAGAATGAAGTATGATATATTTACCTTGTTAAACTGTGAACATAAGAGACTGACCTCATTTACTGTTAATTATGCGGTGGAACTGTAGCAGTTGTGCTGGTGAAAAATTTGTTGTAAATATAGTCACTTGTTCTTATACCTTTTGGCATACAGACTGAAAATTTATGGTTAGACAAAATTGTGTAAGACTGTAATGGATATTATCCTATTATTGGAAGACTTCATTTTAAAGGGCTACGTCCTTCAGATGTGAGTCTGTATATGTTCTATGAGTGAGGAGAGTTTACCTTTAGATGCAGAGCCATTAAGATTTGTAGATTATGGCATAACTCGTTATTTTTGACAGGCATTATTCAAAGCAAGATTTGAGCAAGCCCTTGAATCTCAGAAACTAAATATCAAGAAAATAGAGCAGCAACTTAGGAGAATGGGGGTAAATCCTGAGGATCCAGTTGCCATGGCAAGCATTCAGAGAGTAGCTGCCACATTTTTCAATGCTATTGACAAGAAAGAAGGAAGTCCTTATGTATTCCAAGGGGACACCGCAATGATAGAAGAGCCCATTGGTAACTTGGATCATTCTGAACCACATGCTGACAGCGACCAGGAGGAGCTAGACAGGTTTATAGCAGAGATAGAGGCTGCAGCAGACAAAGAGTTTCATGAAGAAGAAGCTGCGGAAAAAGAAGAACTTGGCAAGATTAGGTATTGGAACAGAGAAGATTTTGGTGGAAGGAGAAGACATGAAATGTATAGAGACGAAGACTCTGATGGTGAGGATGAAGGAGCAAGGATTTCGAGGGATGTGCGTGACAAGAAGAGCTCTGAGATATATCATAGTAGTGATGATTCTGGAGGTGAGAATGAGTGGGACTCTGTTGATGTTGGGGATGCTAGTGATCTTGAAAGTGAGGGTGATTTCTCTGATAAAGCATGCGCCCATGGCAATAGATCTAGAGAGGTACAAAGCAAAAGAAATGGGAGTACTAAGGGGAAAAGTAACAAGGGTATCAATCAAAGGGTTAAGGCAAAGTTCAGTCTAAAAGAGGTTGAACAAGGTTCGGAATCAGACGATATGCTGAGTGACCTTGATAATGCAATGTGGGAATCAGATGATGAGGAAGAAAGTGTCTCGAGAACTAAGTCAACTCATGATTTCAGGAGTGACAGTGATGAAGAGGAGAACTATTCCAGGAAGCGAGATCAGATTATTAGGGTGAATGACATTGAGAGTGATATTGATGAAGATGATATAGCGTATGATAAGCCAGATGATAACAGTGATTCAGAAGTTCAAACGTGGGATACCGAGGAAAGACTTGAACCATACAACAAAGTGAGGTATAATGATGGGGGAGGTGAAAACAAAGATTATAACGTAGAGCAAGATAAAATGCATATTCCCAAGAAGGTCAAAACACCAAAAGAGATAGATGAGTCATGGGAGAGTGATTAGCTCATTACCAGCAGAAGCTTTGTTTTCTTCTTAATGAAAGATCTACACCTATTCCGTAATGGAAACCGATTTTTGCACATGCAGGCAAAGTTCATATAACTTAGATCGCTTAACTGTTGCAGAGGGTAAGGAGTATATTCATATAATGTTGATTGCAATGCAGATGGGATTCATCATACTTTTGTGCCATTCAAAAGATTGTCAATCTGTTAACAGAAGAAAAATATTTGTTTCCCTTGCCTTTTAAAGTGCAAAAGGCTCGAGTGTCCAATTCAATTATATTTGGAATGCAGTAGACAAATTCTATCGACTTTAATATTAGTTCCTTCCATGCTGGAATGAGTCACAGAACTAACTTTATGTTATGTGTAGGCGTTCAATTTATTGTTGTGCATGCTTATTGGAAGCACTCCAGACTAAAAAGAGTCGATGTCCTCATTAGAATACAGTTTGATTTTATCTTGGAACTGTTATAAAAAGTATCTTTATCCCATGTTGCTTGTATGACATTCTCTCTTTCTGCTTTACAAGAAATGAAATTTTGCTATAGTAAAACCCAAAACCGCAGCCCGCCTCCTCTCCTCTCCTGTCTCCTCTCCTCTGGTTTTAGGCTCTCAGTTCAGCTCTCTCCTCCTCCTCTCGTCTCTTTCCACTGTAGCTCTATTTTCTCGACTCTCTCCCCGCTTCTTGCATACAGGTTGCAACCCTCTCCTCTCCTTTAGGCCTTGTTTGGTTTGATAGTTTGGGATGGAAGGTAACATATTTTCATCGTTTGTTTGAAGGTTTCATAATGTCATTTAATGGAATGGAATGGGATGAAAACGGAAGGTTTCATGTTACGTTCCATTCCATCCTAAACAGTGAAAATAAGAAATCTCCGATTCGGAGGGTTTAGGATGAAACGTAAACTAATAAATATATACTACTTAATATACTTTCAATAATTCTTCTTAATACCAACTCCCACCGAATCATAATATTAATATATTAAATAGATTATAATAATATTTAATATAATAAATTTTATTAAATAATTAATAATAATAATTTTATATTACTAATAATAAATTATATATATTTAATAATAAAATAAAAAATTTATATTTAAAATGTATTTATTTATTTTATTTATATAGAAATATATACAAACAATTAAATAATAATTTTTATATAT
>JAOSBM010000008.1:9494254-9507720 GCA_027568955.1 Erythroxylum tenue
TAAGCTCAGTCCTTTTGTAACACGATATCAAGATTAATCACAAGGCATGGTACATGTCAACCTTTGATTAATCATAGGTTCTTGATCCCCAAGTTGACTGATTATAACAAATGACATTGATGACTCCTCATCAATTCATTTGAGCACGGCTATGCATTTCTTCAGTCATACTTGTCAAGAGGCCCAAATGATATCTCTCTCAATTAAGAGAGGTACAAATCTCATCTATGTCATTCACATCCCTCCGCATGATTTATTTAATGTCCAACATAAGACTACTTGTTATTCGGTTAAGAATAACTTAGTCTAATATCAAAATATTGAATTCCTCATGTAGGGAACGATGATGACTTTAGGTCAGAGGACTAAAGTCAAACCATAATGAGAATCACTAATGACATGAAACCATGTAGTGTTCTCTCTGTGAGTCGGTCCAATATATGTTCTCCAACATATATTTATGTTTCTGATTTGATAACTCATGTCCATGATCAGAAAAACGTGATCATCAATCAGAACACATACTAGCCTTAATTCATTATTATTCCACCAATAACAATCGACCAGGGATAATTTAGAATAGTATTATAATGCTTATGGTTTTGCTATCAAGTCACATACTTGATGACATAAGCCTAATACTATTCATGGAACGTAAATCACATTACATAAACGATATACATGCATATATAAAAGAATACCTCATAATATATTATTAACAAGTCATAATGTTAATACAAAAATTACATATGTCCATTGGCCTAGGGCACACTACTAACATAAACGAGTGAAGAGGAATATACATCAACTAATGAAAGTGATAAAGAAGACATTGCCTTAATCATTAGATAATTGAAGAAATTCTTGAAGAAGAAATTCTTAAAAAAAAAAAGGACTTCAAGTAAGGTAAAGGTGATTTGAAACATAAATCTTCTAACATTATTTACTTTGAATATAGAAATCCTAGCCTTTTGAAGTCACAATGCCCTCTACTTAAAGATCATGAGAAGTATGAAAGAAATAATAAAGAGAAGAAGAAAGCACTTAAAGCCTTTACTTGGGATGGCACAAGTGAATCTGAAAATGAGTAATTAAAAAGAGAGATAGCTCACATGTGCTTTAGTACTATAAATGATAAGATAACATCTAACTCCTATTTGTATGATAGTGACACTGATTTAACATACGATGAACTAGTTTAAAGTTGACGAGTAAGAAAAGGAAGAAATTATCTTCCAAACTCAAGGAAGTTTAAAAGTAGTTAAATGCATGCAAGAATGAGAATGAAAAGGTGAAAGTAAATTGCATAGCAATAAAGCATCCAAAAGTATGATTATTGATGACAATTATGACTTAAATGCATTGAGGCATGGAATAGGATATAGCCATGAGAATGAGGCCAATTTTAGAACCACATTTATAAAGAGCAAATATTTGCATAATGAAGAACCATTGCTTAATGTGATAAATGAGTATATAACATCCATATTTAAGCATATGTATACACATGCCACATCTACTAGGACTCATTCTAAGAGCATGATTTCTTATATAGATCATAATCTAAGCATAGAGTTAAATATACTTAAGGGAAGAATAGACATAACTTTTATAATAACATGTAAATCCATTCACCCCCATTAGACTTAAAAGAAATATACATTAAGCCTTCATTCATAATAGGTATCATATATATAATCATGGTAGCTGATTTCATTACCCTATGAGACTGTTAATACCTTTAATGTCCAAAGGAAGATTTCTCATTATGCATACATATATAGAAGACCAAGAATTGCATCATCACTACATGATATGTCATTTTTATGGTGAGTATAAATATGTTGATAGATTTTATTTTCTTAAACAAAGGATGGAAAGCAAACCCTTCAAAGTATGGGTTGAAAAGAATGAGTTTAACAATCAAGGAACCAATCTCATTTGGATACCTAAAATATATTGATTGACTTATTTTGTAGAGATGGTAGTTACTGAAGTGAGTATTATTTTTAAAGAGTTCATATTTTTTTATCACCTTTAACTTGATGTCATCAGCTGACCCACAATGAATGTGTGTATGGCACTAGTGTCGACCATCTCAACAACTTCAACATTATTTAATTAAAATGTCAAATGTTATAGAAGAGCATGAGTAGAAACTATATTGCTACTTCACCTTCACCCCCTCTTTAGCCATCATTGTGTTCAATTTCTCTTGTATTCATAAGAAAAGTCGTCCGTTGCAGATAAAATAACCTTAGTTCTTGTTGTTTTTGCTCATTGGACAAAGCATTATGTCAATTCATTTTTCCTATATCCTTTTTCATTTTGCATATGTTTCCCTTCTTACTTAGCCTTTCAATTTTCAACTTTCATTTATCCTTATGCTTGGATTAATTTGACAAACCTATAACTTCCTTATTTTTTTCTGAATCAAATTCATTAAATTAATAATTACAACTGCATTGGACAAATCTTGGGAACCTTACTAACTTAACTTAATTTGTGCCTAAGTTTGAAACTAGATAAGAAGTTAAATAATTTGTCTTCTCCTAATATGTTGTAGATGTCCAACATCAATTAAATAAATGCCTTCATATAATTACGAAAAATCCCTTCTTATCGTAATTTCTATATGGCTCTGTATAACAACTTATGATGTGTTGCAAGGAAGGAATTGTTCCTTTAACTTATGGACCAAAGCTTCTAATATATCAAATCGTGATCCATTTGAGCTCTTCATCACAGTTTTGCGCCTCTTGCCAAATATTGCTAGTTAGCATGACTTTATCTTTTTCATTTATCCTTACAATGTCAAAGTACTGTTATATGTTTCATATAAAGTTTTGTAGTAGTTTTGCATCATAAATTCTATCAAAATGCTTACGTGTTGAAACTTTTAACCATGTTCAATTTATACCATCCCCTAGGCATCATTGTTTGACAAAAGAGCTAATGTTCTCTAACATTCTAACTCTCTTATTTGCCTTACTAGACGTGTCATTAAATCATTATTGGATAGAAACAATAGCATTATCTAATTGACCTAGAAATGGAACACTTTATACCAACCAAGTTCTTAGCATAATTTTGTCGAGCAACTTCTGGGCATCATGTTTATCATTGTTTTATAATAAAATGTAAATGAACACGATGTATATCATAATAAAGGGACTTTTATTAATACTTGGAAGAGGATATTGTTGGTTAATGCCCTATAGCCAATCGCTTTGGTTGTAGTTTACTGACAATTATTTAAAGGAATTCTTTATCTTGTACATGTTTAGATGTATATGATAAAGTCCATGAGATAATTGTACATTGCAAATGAAATTATAATTAGATTATAATTATGAGATTCATATTGTATTTATGTATTATTCCTAAATGTTCCTAGTCATTGTTTTATTAATATTGAACATTAATATAACGTAAAAAGATTAGCATGCGTTTTGTTTTTCTTTATAAAGGAAGTAGTTGATCTCATAGGCTAAAGTATAAAGATACTTAAACAATCGTGTAGGTGCTTGTTAGAGAACAAGTTCACTGAAAGACCCCGACATGAAAAATCCATTTGTAACATTACTTGTATATCTATGAAAATCTCATTGTGATGATTGTATAAGTAATCCTTTAACTTGAGGTCTCCAAAGTTATCTTGTACAGGGATTGGTATGTTTCGATACTACTTTTGATCTATTTAATCATGGGTTGTTTAATCGGTAGTCATTAGATGTAGCATGAACTATATGAAGGTAGTTGAGTGATCAAGATATAATTCATCACCCTAAAGTGAGTATGAGAAGCCTAGCTAGGGTAGGCAAGAGAGTGGTGAGTAGGAGAGGTTTGATTATGGCAGACGCTTTTGGTTGAGCTTTTAGTTTCCCACACTCGGCCTCACATTTTGTCGCCGGAGGCTTCGCCGACGTTCAGACTCGGCATTCGTTGGGCTATGAAGTGCCGCGCAGTGAACTAGATCCACCTTCGGTGGCCTCCATTTCTTCTTCCTCTTCACGATCTGCCCCATCTTTCTCTCCAGAGAACTCACTATTTGTTTATCTGTCTAAAACCACGAGTCTTTTCTTCTTCCTTTTTAATTTAGCAAAATTTTTGGTTCCATAGTTTTCTTCGATAGGTTGGGTTTGGGTTTTTGTGTAGACAGACCAGACACAAACTTGTCTTGGAAAGTTTGTTGCTATTTTTTTATTTTTTTATTTATTTTATCTAACGTTAAATATTTGCAAGGATTTTGGTAGTAGTACAAGTGAGAGTGAAGGCAAGGATTTTGGTGTTGAAGCTTCGTTTGGAGAGAACTTTTTGGAGATTGAAGGTATAGAGAGTGGCAAGTTGTGTTCTATAGAGAGAGCTCCGAGTCACCTTCTGCATCTCCACAACCAATAGAGAGAGCTCCGAGTCCCCTTTTGCATCTCCACAGCCGCAGTATCAGCCCGGCGGTGAAAGTTACGGTACAGTTTTGCCACTACCAGTCCATCGGGTAAGAGCTATACATAGATATATATTATGGCCTTTATTGTCTTAGTACTGTATCCATGGCACGCGGCAGCTCACAACGACCAACATTCAGGTGCACAATTTTACCTTTTACTTCCTTAACTTTCTATTATGTTTGTTGTCTGTGTCTATGGTCTTTTCACGTTAGTATACTGTTTATAGCCATATAGTTGCTTGTGTTTGCTGGCCTCCCAGTGTGATCCCTTCTATTTGGAGTAGTGTTGTGTATGCCCGTAGTTACTTCTGGGTTGTTTTTGAGGCCACAAGCAAGTTCCCTTTTTTACTCACCGGATTATTGTACATACCGTCTGACTTCGCCGATGAACAAGTTAGCTTGGGATCTTCTTCTAGGCTCTGCATGTAGCACTTGTCAGCTCGACTAAGCCAGTTGTTTCGAACTGGGAGGTTCAGCGTCATACACGCCTTTCGATAAACTATTACTCATTTTCGTAGAATATCTGGCACACGTCTCCTCGTTAGCCTCCTTGAGCCTCCTGACGCTTCAACTGAGACAAGACACTTTCTTGATACTTCACCCTGTTGTTAAAGCCTTGTTCCTTAAATTCTCTTCTCGGCGCATCACTCCTTTTCTCTGGCAAGTCTCACTATTTCGTTTATGCCTTTCTTTTCAAACACATTTGCAGTTTCGTAGTGCTCTTTATAAGAATTTTGCTCCCTTTTTATTTTCGGTTGGTTATTTACTATTATTACAATTACTTTCCTAATTTTTTTTATATTTCTTTTAATACTCTTTAATTATTTATGAAATTTTCTATTATTTAGTTTTTGTTGTATTACTAATTTTATTACTAGTATTATTATATTTATTATTAGTACTATTATTATTACTACTATTATTCGTTTTTTTATTAGTTTTGGTTTTGTCCTTATTTTTCTATTTACTTAAATATTCGGCGTGCCAGTTTGTACTTTTTTCACGTATTGCTTTTGTGTCCCGCATCATTATTTTGCATGTCGCATCTGCATGAGAGTTTACCGGAAACAACCTCTCTACTATGTAGGGATAAGGCTGCGTACTATCAGACCTCCCCAAATTCCGCTTCATTGCGGGATTTTAGCCTGGGTGTGATGATGATGATGATTCATTGTTCTCAATTAATATTAATTCAGGAAATCCTTGGCCAAGGTAGAATGACATTTTGTAATAGTTTATAAATGTCATTAATTGAATTGATAGCTAATGGATGAGAACTAATATGATTGGACTCAAAATAGAATAGACATTAATTTCATGCTTTATGTCTAATCGAAACATTGTATGATGAAATGATTGAGGTATACGAAAAAATCATGCACGGAAAGGTTAGTTAAAACTGTTTTGACATTCCTAAATTTTTGAGTGGTCATGATGCGTTGTTAAATGTCAATCTTGATTTATGATTATAAATTGTTTAATTGGATAATTAAAAATGACTTAAAAGAAGTTTTAATTGATCTAATTCTAATTATGAATTAGAATTATAATTTATAATTATTGCCAACATATTTGGTAACCTAATGGGTTTCACATATAGAATGAGTTGAAGAAAACAAAGTTAATTTAATTAAGTTGGGCTTGATAGTAAAGTTTGAAAAACTTTATGATTAAATATGAGATATTTAATCAATAAGGATTAATATACGATGTTGAATCTTATTTGGGCATAATTGGTATTAAATTAGAATTATTAGTAATTTTAATTAAAGTTTAATTGAATTAGAATTTAATTTCAATTAAATTACTAAAACGTCCAAAGTTTATTATAAATAGGCTTAAGCTCTATAGAGTTAGTACTTATTGCTTAACTCTCTTTGTAAGAATTATAAAGTTCTTTCAATTCATTATGTGGATATCGTTAAAGGTTGGACATTTGTGCGGCTACGGTGATTGAGACGGATTGATTTCGGAAACGGTTTGAGAGATACGATAAGATAAATATCAAGATTCAGAATAAGGTACAAATAAAGTTTTCACTTTATTATGTTTTGTATTAATCATTTTAAAGAATTAAAGAGATTTTGCTTTCAAAAAGTCAAAAATTACGAAAAAAATTGGTAAATATTTCGCTGCCGTCGTGATCAAATTCCAACCAAGTTTTCCAACAAATACAATATCTGGTGAACGCTTACATAATGTGTCTTCTGCTTAGCAATACATGCCTACTTGCGGGAATAAATGGAAAGTTATCAGTTAGTTAAGTTACCTTATCTTAACCTGTTATACTTCAAATATGATATGATATGTCCGAAACAATATAAAAGCAATGCAATATTTAGTATCTGATCAAAGATTATGATTATAGGACTCAAGTAACTGTGAATACTTATCACTACCTTGACCTATTATGAAATTAAGAGAATTTTAAACTATCCAAAATTATTGTTTTGTACTATAAATACGTCGGTAAGTCTATGCAAAATTTGTTAAAGATGGATGCTTATTGAATTTGCCAAGTGACGCTTCCACTAAATTGTTACTAGAATAACATAATTATCAAATTTCTTTGATAGTCATTGTCATGTCATGCATTAGTGCCCTCAAGGGGTGTGGCTCGATGGTTAAGAGTAGGGCTTGATTTCGGTTATGTCCTAGGTTCGATTCTATGCTAGCCTCTTTTGTAAGAACCTAGGGTAACCGGGGTTTTACCTGTAGGTAGAGAACTAGTTGGACCCTCAATGATGAGGTATGTCCCTTTGGCTCGCCTGTGGAGTGATGCACCAGTTGAACCCTAGGAGAAGTGTACCCGTTTGACCCGCCTATAGGATTTTTTTCGAATCCAAAAAAAAAGAGTCATGCATTAGCTTATAAAATAATAATAACATATTCAGAAATTTTAGTTGTACTTCTCTTAGGGTAACTAATAATTAATAAAAAAAGATTCTACAATGTTAATTGACTAACAAACTATGCAGTGACAAAGCCAGGAATTTAAGATAGGAGGACTTAAATATTTAATTTTTTTAAATTTTGAACGTCCAGTGCACCATTGACCCTTAAATAACTCCGTTCTTATATATATATATATATATATATATATTAAAAATGAAAAGTATTTAATTTTTTTAAATCTTAAGGGGCTCAGTGTACCACTGAGTCCCATGTACCTTCGTCCCTGAAACTATCACATACCATCGGTATTCTTACATTGAAAGTTTTATTAAATATAAAACTCATTTCATAAGTTTTTGGTGTTGTTGTCTAGAGATAGTAATGAGCTAGCCCCTGATCCTAAATTAAGGTATTTTTAATGAGTCAGCATATAGGCCAAATCAGGGCAGATTGATTCAAGGCTCAACTATTTTAAGTAAAACGAAATCGTTTTATTTAGAAGAGTTAGGTCTCAGGTAAGCCTAGATCTAAGCAACTCAAACCTAGACTCAATTATAAAAAAAAGGACGTTATTTTACAACTTTAATTTTAAAAATTAGCGAGAACGGCGGATTTAGTTTAATACTATTTCCTATCTTTTTTTTAATGTTTCAATTTCAACCCACAAACTTTACTATATCATTTATAATTTTTGTTTAAAAGTGAAGGTTAACTAAATTCCAATCTAATCCACATTGTCTTAATAAATGTATGTCTATAGCCTAGTCTGATGATGTATAAATATAAATCTATATTTAAAAATGGTAATATCAATTCGATTTGGCCTGACTTTCAAAGTTTAATTCAATTAGGTTATTCAAAAAAATTTAAACTTATAAACTAAAATTATATTGTTTTAAATAATTATATTGAATAATTCTAATTTGAAAAAAATATTTTAATTATTTAGATTAAATTTAGGTGGCTTTTTAAAATTTAAATCTAATTTAAAATTTGAAACTTGATCCACCTAAGGGGTTGAGCTGATTTTACCAAGCCAAAATATATATATGATCGCTTTTTAATACGTTTAGCCTCGAGAATATTTGGACTTCAACATAACAAACTCGTAGTCCAAGCTCGATCCGAACTCATATAGTAATAATTATTCAGTCACCACTTCCTTTCTTCTCCTTCTTCACTTGTCTACTCTTCACACGATTCAATTATGGCCGAAACGGCCCCGGAGTCGGAGACCCCAAAACCGAAGCCTAGACCTATAGTTCGCATCGGGATCTTACTAATCTCGCACAGTATCGTCGTTAGGTACTCTCTTCTCTCTCCTCCTATATTTATTCCAAAATTCCTAATTTGCTTTGTCCTGCTAATGTTTTGTTTGTTAATGGATTGCAGTATTGTTTGTTGTGCGGCTGGGGTACTGGCTCTATTGCTTCTCCCAGTTCTCGCCAAAACCACTTACATTTCCGAGAATGCTCTTATGCCAGGTCAGTTCTCTCCTCCGCCCCTTACCCCTACGTCATTTCTTTTGCTTACTCGTTCGTTTCCTCACTTTTGAAATCTGAATAATTATCGCCGCAGGTTCCGCCAGTAGTATGTTATCTAGTCATGAAATCTCGGAGGCCAATAGATTGGCCAATGATTTGAGTGCTATCAATTTGGAAGCGGAGCAGGCAGCCTTGTATGTATACTTTTTTTTAGTTGAAGTTTGTTTTAATCTTCTGCGTTCCTCTTAATTGACACATTACTTATGTGCAGCTTCGTACTGTCTGTCTTGTCCTTCCTCAATTGCTAACCTTTGTATTGGTTGGGATTGTGTACAAGTAGAGTGTTGTCTAATACTTTTTCGAGTTTGATTCGTTTCTATTGTAAGGTCACTGGGTTTACTTTTTGTTCACTGTAAAACTCGTTGCATGTAGAAGGGGAATGCGACGTTTTGCTTAGTTCATTTCTATGTTACTTTCAGTGAAAGGCGAAGGCTCGTAGCAAACTATATGTCTGACCTTGGTGCCGAAGTTTGTTTTCACAAGTTCCACTCTCAGCCAAATGAGTTCCAACCACTGCACTTCTTTTCTAGCCCTGATTCTGGATTAGGACAACAGAACTTCAGTTGTTCCTCTTATGGCATCAGCGCTGTTGGAAGAATAAGAGCACCTCGGGCTGACGGTAAGGAAGCTATAGTCTTGGTGACACCTTACAACTTTGAAAAGAATGGTTTTGGGGATAATTTGTCTTTGAGCATGGGATATGCGGTATTCTCGTTGCTCACACGAGTGACCTGGCTGGCCAAGGATATTGTTTGGCTCATTGGGGACTCGCAGTATGGAGAATATGCCCCTGTTGCAGCTTGGCTAAGAGATTATCATACTCCCACATTTACCAGTTTGAGCAGCCTAAATGCTGATACTTGTGTCAAAGGTAGCAATTTTAATGCACTTGAAGAGAACCTTGCTTCCCAAAGGAAGATATCTGATGATTTTATACGTGCTGGGACTATGGCTGCTGCAATGGTTATAAAGGTTTCAGATAGAAATGATCAGTTTGAGGACACTCTTACTATCTATGCTGAAGCATCTAACGGCCAGATGCCGAACCTAGACCTTGTGAACATTGTAAACTATTTAGCTGTCCATAGGCAAGGCTTGCATGTAAAGGTTGAGAAGTTTTGGTCTTTACTAAAGTTTAAATGGCTGGAGAAGTTGGGAAGCATATTTGAGATTGTTGGGAATGTAGCAAGAAGTTTAAATCCTGAATGGAAGTTTGGTATTCCTGCTGCAGATTATGTTGAGGGCACAGCAACACTTGCTAGCTCACTATATTACCAGGTTTTAGCTCTATCTTTCCTCCACGCAACGGCCTTTCCCCATCCCCATGTCTCTATTAATGAGGTGTTCGCCTTATTTTTGGTAACTTCATGGTATTTCACTTTGATCAGCAAGTGAATTAATGGAAGTTATCTTTGCTAATTCAATGGGTATGTAAACTGATCTTCTTTGCATCCTTTTTTCTCTTTTTGATATCAGGCAATGGGCATTCCCACAGGTCCCCATGGTGCTTTCCGAGACTTCCAAGTGGATGCTATTACTTTAGAGATTTCGCCTAAATTTTCTTACAACAAAGCCAGAAAAAATGAGTTTCTTCTGCAAAGTGGCCGGTTAGTGCATGTTTCTTATTTGTTTTGCTTTCCTTCATAGCTTGTCATTTTTTAAATAAATAACATGTAACTGTAATGATGTAATTATGAAGGAACTGCCATTAGCGTTTTCACATTTAAATACGAGATGTTTCTGATGAGGTAAGCATTTATTACGAGTGCCTCATTATGTGTACATGATATCTTATCAAGATAATGGTTTCTTAATGACCTAACTTGATTTTATGTGAATATCTTTAATTCAATGCCATAAGTTTGCCAAACCCCAATGAGAATGTGTGCATCGAACTTAAGAAGTTTGGCTCTGCTTAGCTCTTGTTGCGTTGGGAGTGGAAATGGCTTTTTGTGTTAGCTCATAGCGTGAAATATGGTTGTCTAGGGGAAGTTTATGATCCCTTCCTTTGTCTCCTTTTGTTTGTGAATCAAGAAACGGGTGGGCATATTTTTTCTAACTAAGATTACTTGAAGGCTTGAATGCTCTCTCATATCTGCTGACAGTTATCCTGTTACTTAATGCAGGTTAATTGAAGGAGTTATAAGATCAGTAAACAATCTCCTGGAGAAGTTTCACCAGTCATTTTTTCTGTACCTATTAACATCTCCTAACAAGTTTGTGTCAGTTGGTGTCTACATGATTGCTTTTGCACTTCTTGTGGCGCCACTTCCGCTTGTTGCAGCTTCCCTTTATACTGATGCCATCAAACTGGATAGGAGATTAAAGAATCATGAATCTACCCGAATCGCAATTGCTGATGATCTTAATGTCACTTTCAGACCGTGGAAATGGCTTTATTCTGCAAAAGAAGTATTTGTGGTTCATTTATGGGGTGCAATTGTGTCGTTGCTGCCATATTTTGTTTGTCAACTGCCTAATTACAACCCAACAATGTGCTCTGCTATTTGGATTTTGTTTTCAATATTTAGCCTCATAATCTTACACTTGATCTTGGATTTTCCATTTGCATCTCGGCCTCAGAAAGGCGAATGGACTATTCTAAAATCGGTGACAATTTCTGCAGTCTTCATTGGTTTGCTTCTAATGTCTGTTGTAAATTTTGCTACTGCAGAAATTGGGGCACTATTACTTGTTCCGTTGTGCTTGATGGCTCAACCTCTTAAACTTGATTTCAGAGCCGCAAGTTTGAAGAGTTATTTGAGAATTATATGTAACCTGATTTTGGCTTTCATTGCATTTCCGCCAGCTGCATTTTTCTTAATGAAAGGCGTAGTGGAAGGTTTTAAAAGTGTTGGCATTAGTGACTTCTGGAATTGGGTTGAACCCCTTTGGACATGGAATAGTGCTACTTACATCTACATAGGTATGGTCCACCTTCCATGTTGGGTGCTATGCATGCACATCTTACTTCATTCTCGATAAGACATTCTTCTTTCAGTTTTGTTCTGTGTATTACAGATAATCTAAGGCTTTTATGTACTCTAGGTAGCTTTCTTTCAATCAATTTACTTGATGGTTGTGTTGTTAATTTATTTACCCTGGAAACCATGCCTTTGAATCGCAATTGGGATGAGTTGAGGCTCACCCCATGAGCTTGTAGTGAATGACATACTATCTACTTCACCTCATGAGCTTGTAACCCGCGGTATATTGTACTGGCTAGTATCTCACAGTATAGCGTGTACATTGTAAGAGCACCATTTACCGTACTTGAATAAGTAATTTAGTTCTGTACATATGTTCCCTTCTGCTGAAAGAGAAACAAAAGGAAGATGACAAGGTAAGGAAAGAATTGGAAAGGGAGAGAGAACCCCACAAATATACTTTGTTGTAGTCGAGAGATACTGTTGAAATGGCCTCTTGCTTGTCTTTCATTAAAAGCTAAAGGCCAATTAAAGCAACAGAAAGAGACCGGTGAGGACTTGTAGTGTATCTCGAATCATCTTCCTTTCTGAGATACAAGGTGTAATTATAGAGAGAGAGAAATCTGAGGCCCATGGGAGATCCTGTTTGTGGGGTTATGTAGCTGTCCACTTGTCCTTAATTCGGTTGGGAAAATGTATGTTTTAGCACTCGCATCTTTCAACTTGGTAATGAAAGCATTTGCGCTCCCTAACAATGACAGGAGATTTTGATGAATTCCATGTCGTGTCGCTCATGCATAACTTTTAAGGATACATGCATATTTATGTTTTAGTGGATGGCTATTCAGATGAGTGGATGGCCCTAATGGCCAGGGCCAGGTGGATCTGGCCCCCTCGATCCATACTAGCATTCATTTGGTCGCTTTAAAGTTCCATCAAGAAGTAGTCCTTGGTTGATGGGTCATCTATTTCTTTGTGGGCATCATGTCAATTCATATACTGTTCGACACCGGCTAGAAACCGGAGGAATCGATGATATACTTTTTTATCTGTGCCATCTAATTTCTTGTTTGAATTTTTTCATATTTCAGCAAAATTTTAATTGAGGTTGACGATGATGATATTATATTATAAATGTTAGTATGTCCCTTATTTTATGCCAAATTCAATCCAACAAAACCAAATTAATATAACGTTCAAGTAGCCTCTAAAAAAAGAGTGCTGACTTTAGGAAATTTTTGGTTGATGGGTTTTAAAAGAGGTGAATGGGTAAAGAATAAAGTTAAGGGGCTGATTATTTGTATGGAGGAATGGTAATAAAAATGGGAATGAATATAATGAATAATGAGAATGGATTTTATTATTATAATTATGATGGTTGGTTAAGAGGAAAGAACGATTAACATTATCATTGATAGTGGTTGGGTTGTAAAAAATAATGTAATTAATTAATTGATTATTATAATTAATTAAATAGAGTATTTTAATTAATGAATAAATTATATTTCAATTAATTATATTGTAACTAATTGATTATTTTAATTCATTAAATTGTAAATAAATATTATTTTAATTAATTAATAAATAACAATATTTTAATTTATTATATATTTTAATTAATTAATTAATAACAATATTTTAATTAATGAATAA
>JAOSBM010000008.1:9518308-9545883 GCA_027568955.1 Erythroxylum tenue
TTTAAAATTGTTTCTTCTTATAAAACTTTAATATTTTATTATATTTAACCATAAATATTCAAGAAAAAATAGAAAAATAGAGTTAATAAAAAACGGGTAGGATATGGGTATCCATAGTTCGGGTTTTACTATACCCATATCCATATCCATTTTTTATGACTCAACCCATATCCATATTCATATCCACCGATTTTTACGATTTACTACCCATATCTAAATCCATTGGGTCGGATAGTGCGGATATTAATCTGGTTGAAAACCCACTGCCATCCCTGAGTACACATAACCATATCTAGAATGGTCATCTATAAACGTAATGAAATATGAGTATCCACCTCTAACATTTGTGGACATAGGTCCACATACATCTAAATGTATTAATTTTAGTAACTCACTAGCACATTGTCCCTTTCCCTTAAAGGGTAGTTTGATCATCTTTCCCAATAAACAAGATTCACAAATTTCATATGATTCATAATCCAAAGTATCCAAATATCCTTCTTTATGCAATTTTGTGATTATAGTTTCATTGATATGACCTAACTTACAATGTCATAAATACGATGGAGTTTGGTTACTTAATTTTCTTTTCTTACTATTTATGTTAAGAATTGGCCTTTCAGATCTAACTCATACAAACCATTTGTAAGTAATCCAGATCCATAATAAACATCATCTTTATAAAAAGAACAATTGTTATTCTTAATTATAAAGACAAATCCAAATAAGAAATAAAAATGATGTTTCTTGTAATAACAGGAACATAATAATAATTATCAAGTTCTAATATAAGGCCAGAAGGTAAAGTTAAATTACAAGTTCCTACAGCTAATGCCGTAACTCTTGCTGCATTGCTAACTCGCAGGTCCACTTTGCCTTTCTTCAATGATCTACTCCTTGTTAATATCTACATGTTATTACATGAGTGAGAACCACAACCAGTATCTAATACCCAAGAATGTGGAACAGAAGTAGAAACATTGATCTCAATCATAAACATACCTGAAGAGATAGTTTCGTTAAGCCTTTTATCTTTTAAGCTAGCAAGATAAGATAGGCAGTTCCTCTTCCAATATCCATTGACCCTGAAATGAAAACATGTGCCTTTATCATTACTCTTCTTCTTTACACCTCCTTTGGCTTCTACTACATTAGTAGAAGCCTTCTGTTTCTTGTTATTATTTTTCTTAAAGCCCTTTTTCTTGCTTTTAGAAGAACTAACAACAAGTACAGAACTGGGTTCCTTGTTAAGGCACCCTTCTGCAGTCTTAAGCATGTTCAACAATTCAGGTAGTGTCATGTCCTTCTGATTCATGTTGAAGTTCATGACGAACTGTAAAAACTTGAACTCAGAGACTGCAGCACCAGATCAACGTTTAACTCGTGGTCCATGACAAAACCTAATTGGGCCAATTTTTCAATATACCCAATCATCTTCAGCACATGAACATTGACTGAAGATCCTTCTGTCATCTTGCATTGAAATAATGCCTTGGAGATTTGATATCTCTCCACGCTACTTTGTGCATCAAATAACTCCTTAAGATGTCGTATCATAATAGGTGCATCCAAGTTCTCACGCTGCCTCTGAAGTTTAGGAGACATGCAAGCTAACATCACGTGTAGCTTGTTCAACGTCATCAACATAACGATGATATTTCTCCCAATCTTCATCAATCGCATCCGAACAAGGTTCTGATGGAGCAGGAGTATCAAGAACGTACAACTTCTTCTCTTGCCTAAGAACTATTCTTAGGTTTCGTAGCCAGTCTGAATAGTTGGGTCCGGTCAGCTTGTTAGCACCCATAATGCTCCTCAATGTCAGGTTGGTACTCATATTTAAATTCAATAACTGAAAAAACATAAAAGGAGCATATATTAGTTTATATCAAAAAATCAAATAAAATAAAGACTTTAAAATATTTGATTTCTCCCGCTATTTTCCTCAAAATAATAGCCCTCACTATTATATCGAAAGTTTATCAAATAATTTCTTAGTAGGTTAGGATCCTATTTAAAATTAATTGATCTTGAGTTTGCTCAACAAACCAACTAAAAATAAATTAGGTAGAAAATAACTTTTCAATCACATCATATGACTCCTAAAATCGTTAGGTGACAAGTTTTGCCAAAAATATATCAAATATATTATTCCTAACCCTACCTCTAAATTTATATGACCATGAGTTTACTCATCCAAATCATATAATTTTAGTTAAGTATAACCCATTAATTTAAGATAAAACATATCTGGGTTAAAATGACCTTTAGTTTGCTCAACAAGCCAAACAATAAACATAATTATGGTTTTATTATCAAATAATGGAAGACAATTATCACGTTCAAAATGTGTACTTAATATTTTATTGAGGGATTTAAATTTTCAAAAATTTTCAGTCTCATCAATTAATATATTCTCATTAGATTTATAATTTCAAACATAATCCAATTATGAAAGAAATTATTTAAAACTTTTTCTTGAATCTAATTATTGATTTGATAAAAAATTAATTTAATAATTCAACTCTTGAAAAATTAAATTAAATTCCAAAATTTTTCCTAATAAAAATTCCTTTTGAAAACTATTTTCAAAAATTAGTAAAACACTTTTCAATTTTATTAGGAGTTGAAATTAATTTAATCTCTATTAAATTAAATAAATGACAATTAAGGGTTTTTTAAACATTTTTAAAACACATAAAGGGGTTGGAGTTTCTAACGCGTGCACTGCATGCGCCGGATGAGGACACGCGGGGAGCATGCACTGCAAGCGCTCCGCGGTCAAAAGGGACGGTGATTGGCGAGTGCACTGGAGTCGACCTTCGAGGACGATGGGCACGTGTTCTACACGCACCCATCGTCTTCTCCAGAAGCATCCATCTGCTTCTGAAACTACTCCGACGTTGCCTCAACCATCACCCACGTTTCTGCTTCATCTTTAATCGTCGGGTCTCCAACCGATGGTTCCCTAATCGCCGCCACCTACATCTGCCATCGTCTGCCGTCCACGAACTGTGGCATCGCCTATGGCATCATCCATGGGCGTTCAATCGCCCTAGCGACATGTGTTGCCTGGTGTCGTCAGACGCCATCCAATGGCGTTGAGCGACGCCCATATATGGCATTGCATGCAATGCCGCAGGCGATCCACTGGCATCGTAAGACGCCATCCAGTGGCGTAGTTCGATGCCCATCTGTGGCATCACAGGCGACCTATTGGCATAGTCAGATGCCATCTAGTGGCGTTGTGCGACGCCCATCTATGGCGTCGCACATAATGCCGCAGGCGACCCACTAGGTCGCCGAAGGCACATGGCAGTAAACACACAAAATCAAAAAGGCAAGGTTTGTTCATCAAGAAAACAAGTAGCATATGGGTTTTAGAAACCTAACAAAAACATAAACATCGCAGATGCAAATCTTAGGTTTTCAAAATCAGAAAATAGGTGCGGTAGAAAATTAAGGATTTCAATCAAAACACAAGGCAGGCATCGTATAATGCATAGAAGAAAATTCCAGATGCAAATGGATGCAATTGTGCACAATCAATAGGGTTTCAGAAAATAATTTTGTAGAAATCACATACATTCGTGCAAAAAATTTCCAAAACAAAGTATACACAAACAAGAAACAATTTCTGCAGTCGTGAAATAGCTTTGGGTAAAGACAAAAAAACAAAGCAACTTATATTAAAATCAACAATTATCAAGCAACAAATTCAAGATTAACAATTAAAGGAGGCTCTGATAATACTGTTGAAATCCAAAAGTGATCGAATCACAGGCGCAGCGAAAAACAAATTTTTTTTATAAATTCAGAGCGGATTTCGATAATTGATTAAACTTGAATAAAACACAAATCAATTAGAAATCATACCATGTTCGCTTTTTGTTGAAAAATCTTTGAAACATTTTTCGATTGATTAATCATGAACTGTTCAATTGTCCAGCCTCTGATAGTATCACAGAGTAATTCCCAAAATGCTTTTAGAGGAAGAAGACAAAAAGTGCTAGCTTTTAAAAAGCTCTTTCCTTTAAATAGAAAAATCATAACAGTCTTTTATTAAAATTAAATCTCTTTAATTATAATTAAATTCAAATTCAAATTCAAATTCAAATCCAAATTCCAATTAATTTAATTTTAATAAAATCAAATAACTCATATTTGATTCCCAAAGTTTCTCAAACTTTATAATTAAGTCCAACTTAATTAAATTGACTTTTATTTTACAAATTGCTCATTGATGTGTGACCCATTAGGATCCTAATAAATTAGCAATGATTATAAATTCTAATTCTAATTCATAATTAAAATGAGATAAATTAAAACTTCTTTTAATTTATCTTTAATTCTCCAATTAAATAATTCATAATCATAAATCATGATTGACGTCTAACAATATGTCATGATTACCCAAATATAAGGAATGTCAAAGTGATTGACTTAACATGTCCATGCATGGTTATAATGTATAATTTAATCCTTTCGTCATTCAATATTCTAATTGGACAGAGTATGAATACAGTGTCTACTCTTATCATCTAATCATGTTCGTTCTTGCTAAATAGTAATTGATTTATAATTACAATTTGAAAACTCCTTTTCAAATATCAATTCACTCTAGCCAAAAAATTCCATAAATCATTATTAATCAAGAACAGTAGAATATTCTCTCTAATTACTTTAGAGTGACGAATCTTATATTGATTTACTCAACTATCTACATATGGTTCATACTGGATCTAATTACTACCGACTGAATTATCCTAGGACGATTTATAAGTAACTTCAAAACACAGTAATATCCCATACTAAATGCCTTGGTAATATCAAGCCTGAGGATTAGTTATACAACCATCATTATGAGATAATCTATAGACACATAAGTAATATTCCATTCGGAATTATCATAATCTGGTCAGTTCAGTGACTTATTATCTAATAATCACCAACACATTAGTTTAAGTATCTTTATACTTTAATTTATGAGATCAGTTACTTTCTTCATAAGAAAGAAACATAATGCGTGTTAGTTTTACTGTTTCAACAATATTCAGTTTTGATGAAACTGCAACTAGGAACATTAAGGAATAATACTTAAGTATAAATTGAATCTCATAATTATGATCTCATCATAATTTCAATTACACAGTAATTATTTCAAATATTTTATCTTTAATATTAAAGCTTAAAATATTAATTAAATTAATAAAAAAAGATAAATAAAGTCTTTCAATTAATTCAAAATAATGTTATACATTAATTTGCTTTCAATTGATTGGCTACAAAGGCATAAAATAACACAATATTAAATAATATATAATGTTTTGGCATATGTGATCAATTAGAGGTTTGGTTGGATCAGTCACATTTAAACTCACCAAGTCTCATTAATCTAATGATTAGACTGGAAGTTGATATTTAATGGAATGAATTAATAGTGACACCTAATAGTGGGGTCAGGCAGGCAGGGTGGGTCTGCCCAACTGTTGCTTGATGTTGTTTAGTGCAGAAAGATTCCATCTTGCTTTAGATGGACTAGGTTTTCGCTGGGGTTAGTCCATATAAGCCATCATTATCATTACTGATATGATTATATAAAACAGAACGTAATTTGTATACGCAAGAAAAGAATTTAACCACTCATTGCTTCATGACTAATCAGAAACTAACCTTCAATTCTCATCTTCCACCAACTGAAGACGTCACTGGTGAAAAAAATTATTAATTTGAACAACTTGGTACCGTAAAATCCAAGCATAACATGAAAACTAAACATGGAAGATCTTGCATAATTTCACTTCATGCTAGTATAAACCAAGCTCATGATCATGGTTTTGGCCACAAAATTTTCTTTTCTGAAATGCAAACAGAAATCAGACCCTTCTGTTTTGAACATTACATTAGCTGTGCTTTTACCATTCCATCTGATAATCAGAAACGTCTTTTTTTTTTTCGACGAGAAATGGTAAGAACTATTATTAGCTATCAAGCCGAATAGAGTCATAAATACACAGAGACGGTCGCTGGGACCAAACCATCCTGTCCGTCGAGATGGAAACAGCTCTAGCAAGCCTATGAGCTATTCCATTCGCAGACCGTCGAACAAAGACTAATCGCACATCTCTAACCTGAGTGAGAAGGGATTTATAGTCCGAAACAAGCAGTCCAAAAGCAGAGTCATCCATATAGGAAGATTCAAGAATAGCCTGAACACAAGATTGGGCATCGGACTCCAAAAAATCATACGACCACCCGACATCTTTAATCTAACTCAAAGCTTCTCGAATGGCCATAACCTCAACAGTTTTGGCATCAAAGGAACCAGGGAAAGCCACCTGCATAGCGCTAACAAAGAGCCACAAGAGTCACGCACAACAAGACCCAAACCAACAAAGATACCATCAAACAGTGCACCATCAACATTCAGTTTGAGAAAACTGGGAGAGGGTTTAGACCATTTTTCCGGAGGAAAAAATACAACAGAAGGACGAGCAGTGAAGTTAGCTTATAGCCAACTATTGAGGAAGTTAAGCGCCCGGCGAGTGACCTACAGCGGGGTCTGATTGACCAAGGCCATTTTGATATTTTAATAATGGCCTTCGGGCAAGATATCTGAAATAATGATATTAGATGAAAAGAATGTAATTTATTCACGCAACCAATATCATATAAGAAGTATGAAGAGATTCCTGGTAAATTGAAACTTGGGCTCATAGCTAATAGGAACAGTAACACAACATACTCTTTCCTTGAATCCTCGTCACTATCCAAGGAAAATCATTCAAATCAGATAGAACCCCGCACGACAATCTATATTGCTCTCTGACAAAAAGAAACTGTTAAAAGATGTGGCAGCATCTTTCTGCTGGTGGGTTTATTACAAGAATTCTAGTCTACAAGTAACAGATCCCTTGACTGCGCATTTTCAGTAAGGCTTGTATCTGTCGATTAGAGCATGTGGCTGGACAATAAGTAGGACCATAGTATATATCTTGCCAACTCACCAACACATTAGCCTATACATGTTGCATTTTGTCACTTACTAGCCTACTTTAGCAATATAGCTTTCAAGAGATTACTACAGGTACCTAATGATCCACCCTCACAGAGTTTAAAGTCTCCTGTGATAATTGCAGCAACAAGAGCTTCAATTACATCTTTCAACTTCATTCCCAGACTTGGGATCAAGACGAGAACAGAAGTTCAGTACTATTTCTTAATGAAATGGCAACGGGAGCTAATATTTCAGAACCTGTATATATTAAGGTATGCATGATCACCTCCTTTACACCCAGTTTCTGCTTTTCCTGTCTTTTCTATCTAAACACGAAAGTTTGATCCTTGGTTATTAGAACAGCCAGAAACTTTCTCCAGGAAAAACAGCAACGGCTTTGAGTGATCATATGCAAGACGAGAGCAGCGACATAAATTTGAAGCCTTTACTTTGGAATATTAAGAGTCTGTGAGCATATAAATCCTGTCAAGTCCTGCAGAAATCTTTACACTAATGTTCTATGATTAAGTCTCGGACGTGTTCTTTTCATCCTGTTCCTGAAGCTATCAAGAAAATGTTACTTTTCTCTTTTTTACATAAAGACCATAAAAGCATAGCCTTTTCTTTAATGTTATTTCCTTAGCAAAAGCTTTTACACCTTTTTGCGTTTTCTTTTTGAGTGGGGTAAATCTCTTGTCGGTATTCAAAAAGAGTTTGCAGCCAAATTCCACCGTTGCCTGTGAGAGAATGGTCTGTACGAACACAAAATGAAGTCTCTTACATGCACAGTATCCCGTCACTAGTGAAAAGCTATATTTGATCAAAATAAGCACCAAAGGCTCTTGATCTTGATTGCTGCAGGGATTTGTCTGTATGACAGATCAAAATTTTCGTCAACCGAAGTACACCAGATATCCAAATAAATCATTGCTAGTAAAAGTTCAATAGATTTTCAAGCTGGATAGATCAATGTTATATAGTGTGTGTTTATTTTCAAAATAGGAGAGTTTCCATACTTGGTTTGGATAAGAACTAGTATATTCTATATATATAAGGTATGCTTCTGAGATACCTCAAGTACAGAATGGCCTCAGAATTTGTTTACACTTATTCCAGCATACAAATGAAGCTTTTAGATGGAGTCTCTTCGATTTCATGTTTCCATCTTAAGATCCGAAACATTTCTTTAACTCACTCCCTGAAATCTGAAGTGGTATCTTTATGTAGCTTCAGCTTCTCGATGCTGCGTTGTGCTCCATGCTAAAGATATATTGTTATTTTCTCTAATTACATTTGCAAATAAATAGGCATCTAGCCTGTAAGGTCTGATAAACAGATGATTATGACAGATGTTCTTCACTTGGTAAATATAAGCATGTACATTTCCTACTCTTGCAGGAAAAGGAAGAGGTGAACGTAAACTTTAACCCGCACGATATTAATCACCCTCCTGAAACTGGTGATCATTTGATGAAGTCGGAAAAGGTACAAGAATTGGGTCATGACGGGGTTGAAGCCAAACAGGTCGGTTTGAAAGCCAACATGGAAGTGTTGGAGGGTGAAATTTTTTTGAAATCACCCTCAATTGCCATGGTTGATAGTCAAGAAACCTGTCAGGATTTGGACCTTTCACCCCAAACAGCAAAAGAGAGGCCAGAGAGTGGGGAAGATAATGAGAAACACGAAGTTTCTGAGGTTGAAGAGGAGATGCTCACTGACAAGATTGAAACCTTGAAAGAGAAAGAAGAAACAGCAGAACGTAATGAAAGGGATTTTGAGATTGTTGATGATAAAGGGACTGGCTATCAAGAGGAGGAGAGTGCGAAAGTATTGTTTGGGGCTGAAGAAGATAAAACTTCAAAGGAGGAGAAAGCATTGGAAGAAAATGGAGGAGACATAAGTAGCCTGGCTTCAGCAGAAGAAAAACAAGAAAATATTCAGAAACAAATTAGCAGCCTGCAGATATCTGAAGAAGTAGAAAAGAAGATCGATGAGAATGCTGAAACTGCAGCCGATGAAGAGCTAAGCAGGCATGAAGCTAAATTGGGTGAGTTTAAAGAACCCCCAATTTACACCCCTGATCCAACAATAGACAACTTGGAAACTGGAGCTGAAACATTCAAAGTGTCTATCTCAGAACAAGAAAGTGGAGATACTAGTGCCAGGAGTGAACCAAAAGTCAGTGAAGAGATCATTGGAAGGAAAGTTGTTGATGGACTAGTAGAGAAGGAAACGTGTTGTCTGGAGGAGAAGGATCCTGCTACGGTCATACCAATTCGGAAAACAGAAAATGACAAAGAGGGCATCGCATTTTCTACAGTTGGAGAAACTTCCTCAATGGAGGAAGCAACTCCAGGTGTTGATATTGATAAAGAAGCAAGCTCTGAGATCAGAGAGGGCATGATGTGTGAACTTGACATAGCATCCATTTCCCCTGCAACAGACTTCTCAAGTACTCAACAAACTGTGTCCAAAGTTGAAGACAAGCTTGGACAATTGTCAGGCATCACATCCAACGAGGAAGAGGAAAATAAAGTAGAATCAAGTAGGCACATTAAGGATGTGAATGTTGCAGTAGATCAGAGGCAAGAGAAGCAGAAGATAGAAACTCCTATTGTCACCCAAGGAGATCATATGTGTCCGCAGAAGGAAGACAACTCTGACATAGTCAATATTGTCTCAGTGGAACCGGATTCACATGATCATTTCAAGAATGATCCACCAGAAAGTGAAATCCTCGGAGAAACTGTCTTGGCTGATAGTGTCAGTGGGCACACTGTGACATCCGCTGAGGACATCAGAACTTCTGTGGAGCACAACAAAGAGGAAACTTCAAAGCTCGAAGAAAATCAGGAAGAGTTTTCCAAGGAGCAATATGAACTAGAAAATGAAATGGTAGAATCATCAAGTCTTGGACCTTTACTGGTTTCGCATTTTCATTTTCTACATTTGCGTTGACTTATCATGTATCCTAATTGCTTAACTCTAACCGTTTCATTGATTTGTTGCAGAATTTACCGCCAAGGGAATTGGATGAGGAAATCAAAGTTTTAATACTAGACAAGAACGTTAATGACTTAAAGAAACGTAATTCATTGGAACCAGAAGGAGAATTGGTAGAAGATCCAAAACTGGAAGAGGCCTGTGACATACATTCTCAAAATCAAGTCCAAGAAGTAAAAAAAATATCCAAAGTCGAAGAAGAGCATGTTCAGAATGAATCAGAAGCTCATGAAAACAAATCAGAACCAGAAGGGACAGGAAAGATCCCACAAACAGAAAATATGCACAATGTGGCTGAATCGGACTCTCAGGTAAAGTTGGGGAGTCAAGATTCTGTGATGAACGTGGAAAACAAGACACAAGAAATTGAAAAATCAAGTGAGTACTTTTGGCTCTGGGACTCGCTCTGAAAAATGATTTGAAAATATGCAGGAACCAGAGCATACTTAAGGGACATCTAATACTATCTTTGCTTGTATCATATATGAAAAGGTAAAATTTTAAGTAGTAACGCCCATGGAACAGTTTCTGCAGGTGAACATATTGAAATAAGTAACACTGAGGAAGTACCTCCTATTGAAGTCATCAGTACAGATGCAGAAACTTCTCAAGCAGAGAGCCTCCAGCAAGTCGCAGCATCAACATTGAGAGGTGAAGTTGAAGAAACTATCAAGACAACGGATGTCAAAAGTGATGAGGTGTGATTTTAATGTCTATGAACTCCTGTTGAATACTACTTTTTTCCTTCTTTCAGCCTTCTCTACAGGACATGGAGTGTGACTCTCATTGATTGCTACAGGTGCATAATGGACCAAAGATGATAGGCAGTCGAGAGGCCACTGATGAACCGAACACAATAACCGATGACAGCGTAATTGAGAGCTTGAGAAACACTGGAAGGAAGGCAGAAATTCTGGACGAGCAAGATATTGTATCACAAAGAATAGGAGATGATACTATCAAAGGCTCCTCACAGGAATATGCTGACGAAGGTCCATCTAAGAATTTCAAAATTAATGATGTCGATGCTGAGAAATTAAGCAGAAAGGTAGGTGTGCAAGTAAATGTTATGTTGGTGTTCCACTCATTAAATTTCTACATACATGGTTTTTCAGCAAAAATTGTTCTTAGCAGGATTACGAAGGTTCAGAGACAGATGGTAGCATAGTGGATGAAATTGATCGAAGTGCTAATCTGACATTTCAATTCTCAGTCGTGAATGACCAGCAAAGCCTGAAAGGTGAACGTTCTACTGGAGAAGAAGCTGCACAAGAGAAGCGGGAAATTAAAGTGAATGACCATGAGAGCAATAGTGAGCCATCAGAGGTTCAGGAGGAGATTAAGGAGGCATTGAAACATGAAGAAGAGGTGGAAGAAAAATTGCAGAATTATGAGCCTGGAAAAAATATTGAAAGGTCAAACAAGGCGCTATTTCCAGAGTCAGAGGCAGATAAATGTAGTGAAACTGCCAATAAACCTAAAGGAGAGAAGGCTGACGGACCTGAAGAGAGTGCGGAGGCAGAAGTGCCAAAAGTAAAGGACACTGATGGCCAATTAGCAGATATGAGCAACATTAAATATCTTTCACAGGAATCTGACAAAGAAGAGATGGTCAATAACTTCCAGACTAGTGAAACAAATGCACATATTTCAAACAAAGAGGTTATTATTTCAGATTTGCAGTTCATAGTTCTCGTTATCTAGGCCTCATGTAAATTTTAGACAATTTAACTTTTGTTGGGAATTGATGGACCTCTCTTTTCCAGAATGTTGAGGAGTCCGAGAATGTTGGAACTGGTCAGAGTAGTGCAAGCGAGACAAATCACGATGATGAAGGCCTCAACTCAACTCTGGCAACCTCACTGGTTGAAGAAACAGAAATCGTGCAGGACAAGAGTAAAAACATAGCTAGATCAGAAACTTCTTCGGGAGAGAAAAAAGAAGAGAATGTATCTGCCGTCCAAGCTGTTGAAGGCAATGTTAGCAGTGTCCGGCTGGAGGAAGCTAATCAGAACAGTAAGGAGACAACAAAATGTGAAGAAAATAATGAACCAGAAGAAGTTGAAAACACAGCAATTCTGATGGCTGTTGACAATGAGGCATCAGCTTCAAATGAAAAGGCTACAGATGATGCCGAAGAAATTCAGAATGTTGAAGAAAATACAGTGGAAGGAGGGGAAGAAGGTATCAAGGATACTGATGGGACCGAAGTAGAAAGTGTTGCAATGAAGGAGGCCAATCAGAACAATGAGACAGCAGAAGTCAAGTTGGGAAAGAACGAAGTAGAAGAAATTGAGAGCTCAGGAGTTCCCTTGACCATTGAAACTGAAGCACTGATTTCAAGTGAGGAGACTATTGATGAGAATGAAGACATTCAGAATGATGAAGAAAATACTATGCAAGAAAAGAAAGAAGGGATCGAAGATGAGACCGAAGCAGAAAAAGTGGCAGTGAAAGAGAAGGCCAATCGGAACGGCGAGGAGACAATAGAATATGAAGCACAAGTGGAGTTGGCAAAGAATGAAGTAAAAGAAATTGTAAACTCAGGGATCCTCTCGGTCATCGTAAATGAAGCACCAATTTCAAATGAAAAGACAATTGATAAGACTGAATACATTCAAAATGTTAAAGAAGAAGAGGAGGCCAATCAGAAAAGAGAGGAGGCAACAGAAAGTGAAGGGCATGTTGAGTTGGAAAAGGATGGAACAGCAGAATTTGAAAACTCAGGAATTCCTTTGGCCATTGAAAATGAAGCACCAATTTCAGATGAGAAGACTATTGATGAGACTGAATACATTCAGAATGTTAAAGAAGAAGAGGAGGCCAATCAGAATAGAGAGGAGGCAACAGAAAGCAAAACATTTGTGGAGTTGAAAAGGAATGAAGCAGAAGATTTTGAGAACTCAGGAATTCCTTCTGCCATCGAAAATGAAGCACTGCTATCAAATAAAAATACTATTGATGAGACTGAAGACACTCAGAATGTTGAAGAAAAGAAAGCAATAGGGATGATGGTTACCGATGAAACTGAAGTAGAAAGAGTAGCAGTGAAAGAGGACGTCAATCAGAACAGCGAGGAGACAACAAAATATGGGGAACATGCATTACAGGATTTGCAGAAGAATGAACCCGAAGAAATTGAAAATTCTGCATTACAGGCCTTGGGAAATGAAGCTTCAATTTCAAATGAAAAGAAAACTGATGACGCTTTAGGCATTCTGAATATAGAAGAAAAGAAAGAAGAAGGGGCCAAAGACACCAATGAGATCAAGGTTGAAAGAGTGGCAGTGAAAGAGGTGATCACAGGATAACAATGCCCAAGATAACGAAATTTTGATTTTCAGTTTCCTCCAAACTGATAAGTTGTCTCTTTAAGGAAAACTAGAATTAACGATATTTGTAAATGATGCAGGTGGCCCAAGTAGTTGAGGAAACATCTAATGACAGAAGAGGAGAGAAGGCTGATGGACCTGAAGAGAATGCGGAGGCAGAAATGCCAAAAGTAAAGGACACTGATGGCCAATTAGCTGATGAGAGCAACATTAAATCTCTTTCACTGGAATCTACCAAAGAAGAGATGGTCAATAACTTCCAGACTAGTGAAACAAATGCACAGATTTCAAACAAAGAGGTTATTATTTCAGATATGCAGTTCATAGCTCACGATATCTAGGCCTCATGTAAATTTTAGACAATTTAACTTTTGTTGGGAATTGATGGACCTCTCTTTTCCAGAATGTTGAGGAGTCCGAGAATGCTGGAACTGGTCAGAGTAGTGCAAGCGAGGCAAATCACGATGATGAAAGCCTCAACTCAACTCTGGCAACCTCACTGGTTGAAGAAACAGAAATCGTGCAGGACAAGAGTAAGAACATGGCTAGATCAGAAGCTTCTTCAGGAGAGAAAAAAGAAGAGAATGTATCTACCGTCCAAGCTGTTGAAGGCAATGTTAGCAGTATCTGGCTAGAGGAAGCTAATCAGAAGAGCAAGGAGACAGCAAAATGTGTAGAAAATAATGAACCAGAAGAAGTTGAAAACTCAGCAATTCTGATGGCTGTTGACAATGAGGCGTCAGCTTCAAATGAAAAGGCTACAGATGATGCCGAAGAAATTCAGAATGTTGAAGAAAATACAGTGGAAGGAGGGAAAGAAGGGGTCAAGGATACTGATGGGACCAAAGTAGAAAGTGTTGCAATGAAGGAGGCCAATCAGAACAATGACGAGACAGCAGAATATGAAGCAGAAGTCAAGTTGGGAAAGAATGAAGTAGAAGAAATTGAGAGCTCAGGAGTTCCCTTGACCATCGAAAATGAAGCCCTGATGTCAAGTGAGGAAACTATTGATGAGAATGAAGACATTCAGAATGTTGAAGAAAATACTATGCAAGAAAAGAAAGAAGAAGGGATCAAAGATGAGACCGAAGCAGAAAGAGTGGCAGTGAAAGAGAAGGCCAATCGGAACAGCAAGGAGACAACAGAATGTGAAGCACAAGTGGAGTTGGCAAAGAATGAAGTAGAAGAAATGGGAAACACAGGGGTCCCCCGGTCATCGTAAATGAAGCACCAATTTCAAATGAAAAGACTATTGATGAGACTGAATACATTCAAAATGTTAAAGAAGAAGAGGAGGCCAATCAGAAAAGAGAGGAGGCAACAGAAAGTGAAGGGCATGTTGAGTTGGAAAAGAATGAAGTAGAAGATTTTAAGAACTCAGGAATTCCTTCTGCCATCGAAAATGGAGCACCACTATCAAATGAAAAGACTACTGATGAGACTGAAGACATTCAGCATGTTGAAGAAAAGAAAGAAGTAGGTGTGAAGGTTACTGATGAAACTGAACTAGAAAGATTGGCAGTGAAAGAGAACGCCAATCAGAACAGCCAGGAGACAACAAATTATGGGGAACCTGAATTACAGGGTTTGCAAAAGAACGAACCAGAAGAAATTGAAAATTCTGCAGTACAGGTCTTGGGAAATGAAGCTCCAATTTCAAATGAAAAAGAAACTCATGACCCTTTAGGCATTCTGAATATAGAAGAAAAGAAAGATGAAGGGGCCAAAGACACCAATGAGATCAAGGTTGAAAGAGTGGCAGTGAAAGAGGTGATCACAGGATAAGAATTCTCAAGATATAAAAATTTTGATTTTCAGTTTCCTCTAAACTGACAAGTTGTCTCTTAAGGAAAACTAGAATTAATGATATTTGTAAATGATGCAGGTGGCCCAAGTAGTTGAGGAAACATCTAATGATAGAAGTACTGTGGATGAAAAACCAATAACAAGTGAAAACGAAGTAGAGAAACTTGAAAATGCATATGGAGCAGACTCCACAGAAAAAGTAGAAGAAGAAACAAAGGATGAAGAAACCAAAGAGGTATACCCTTGAATACATAAAAATTAGCCCATCTCATTTTATTTATGAAGTTCATTGTTACTCTTAACAAAATACAAACTTTACACGCTGTGCAGAAACATGGAAGTGAGAAGAATGCTGATTTTATCAAGGACTCTGAAACACAGACTTTAATGGAAGAACATACTGGAACAAATATTTCACGATTGAGTACTGAAGAAATAGCCTTAAGCTGCAGACCAGATGAAGCAGAAGGGAAATCCAAAGAGGAGGTTGGCATGATATTCAATGCTGCTCACAGTTGATGCTCAAATCAGATTTAACATGTAAACTTCTCTCATTTACAGATACTTGAAGAACCTGACAAAATCCATGCAGCTAAGGATCCAGAGAATGAGGCAAACAAACTGAATGAGCGGATCATAGAACAAAGTAGAGAAATTGTAACTGAAGATGATGTCAAATTAATGATGCCAAAACAAGAGGTAATTTGGAAATTCGCTCTAAGAATTGATATTGGAACTAGTACAAACTTTGTTATTTGAGTAACATGGCATCCTTTCACATAGGAACAAAAGGTTATTTGTACAATTGATGAGGTCCATGTGAAACAGATCATCCATGAGAACGAGAAGTTGGACATTTCACAAGAAAAACTTGGTAAGAATCCTCCGCAGAAAGAAAAGGAATTTGAAAATGATGTAATGGAGCTAAAAGAAGAGGTCAGTGTCCTATCTGGTTCATACATTTCTATTTTAGCTGCACTTCACTAGCCCTTAAGTGTAGCTTCACGTTTTTTGACAGGTCAAAGAACTGAATTCGGATGAAGCAACGGCTTCAGATGAAGCAACAGTATCTGAATTATTGACAGACAAAGAAGAACACAGTAGTGGTCTCCATTCTGCAGAAGCATCTGAAGACTTAACACGGTCAAAAGAAACCAGTGAAAGTCATATTAGTGTTTCCATCCCAAAATCCGACAGCAAAGAACTCTCAGGGAAAGTACAACCTGAAGCTCATGAGTGCAGCTGTGAGTCTGTGAAAGAATTAACAGAAGAAAGGAGCCCCACAGGACCGGAACTTCCAACTTCTGATATGAAGGAACGAATTATAACAGACACAAAAGAAACTACACTGATGGGTGGGGACATTGATGTCAAGCCAGAAAATTTCTCCCACTTGGTTGAGAAAAATGACCCACCAATTTTGGTAGTTACGAGTGAAACTGAAGAAGAGTCAAGACATGAAGTGTCAAATGACGCTACACTGGCAGGGAAAGATGAGAAGGAGTTGGTCGCAGCTGAAACACCTTCATGCAGCACATTAGATGCAAAAGAATCTGAGAAAAGTGAAGCAATTGAGAGAATAGACGAGAATCTAGAAATTGATCAAAACGCACATGATAATGCAATAAATCCCTTAGTTCCACAATCAACAGCTTCTACGCGGGATGAAGATAAGACCGTAAATGCACAAGAGGTAGCTACATTGGGGTCTTTGGATACCGGAATTGAGAGAACAACAGAAAAGGTCCAGTATTACCAGTCTGAGAATGTGCAAGAGCATCATGACATACAAACTGAAGCGCACACCTTGAAGCAAGAAGAAACAGAACTAACAAATGTGGAAGAAACAAGGGACCTACTAATTGAGGGAGAGAGTGGGAAATCAAAAACATTGGATTATGTGGAATCATCTTTACTAGTTGCTTCCTTGGAATCTAGCGAACCAACTAGTGCGGATAGGAAAGTAACCAACCTGGAAGAAGAGAATCCTTTGAACATATCTGAAGTGACCTTACAAGAACGTGCTGCACCAGAGAAAGGAGATAGAGAAATTGAAAAAGGAAACCAGAAACAGGAAGTTGAGGCTGCTGATCCCATAAAATGTCATGGCCAAACAGAAGAGGTATGAACTATATACTTTCCTTTCAATAATAGAAGAAAATGAATTAGAATAAAGGCCAACGCTCACTGATGTGATTGGGGATTGCTTTATCAAAAATAGATGTCAAAAAGGTACAATTATGCCAGTAATTTGGGCAGGTCTCTTGAAACTAAATAGCAATAAAAACTTAAAAATGATGAATCAAAACTTAGGTGCAGTTAGAAACTGGAAAAGTGGAAATAGGCACTATTGTGGCATCTCCTACCCCACTAACTATATAACCTACAGTTCATTTTCCTTGACCCGCTCTGCTCATATCCTATCTCAGACGGTAAAGCTTCTTCACTATTGGATTCTGATATATCTCGAACTAACAAATATCACTCTGATTTGAATAAAGTATCAACATTTCTTTATTATTTTTACAGAATCTTGGATCGGTTGAATCCGGTGAGAAGCTTGAAAGTGTCGGTGAAAGGGATAAATCTGATCAAAGCAATATATCAGCCTATGAAGTCAAACCCAATACCATTGAGGAAATCAATAGTGAAAATAAAAGCCAGTGTTTGGATTCCATTGAAAAGAGATTCCAAGAATCTCAAACAGATAAAAGGGGCACAGAAGAGATGGCAGAACCAGAACTGGAAGTTGAAGTTAGTTCTAGAGAATTGCAGAATACAGACGAGACAACAAAGGCCGTCATTTCAGTGGAACAGGTCAGACTAACTATCAAGCATAAAAAAACTTCACCAATCATCTTCTTGGCTCAATTCTTTGACAGTCAATATTATTATCAGGTGAAGGAAGATGTTGAGGAAACTGATGGTGATGAAACCCTTGAGCATACCTTAGTAGAATCTAACAACAAAAAGGAACTTCAAAGTGAATCTGCCGTGGATGACACAATTGATGAGGTAAGCTTGAAATTCTCATTGTGATAAATATAATTTCTTAAGTGAATAATGGATTTCAATCATCATAACTTAGCAGGTGAAAGAATCCAGCCGGGCATTGGCTGAAGATCCTGTAGCCAAAGATTCAACTGAGCAGACAGAAATCATGAATCTAAATTCTCAAGTACAGCCACCCCTGAAACAAGAAAAATCAGCTATAAAAGGAAAGGAAGAAGAAAATGCAGAAAATGAAGTTAGCAAGAAGCCTATAGGTAGTGTGACCGTTGTGGCAGAAGAACCAGAGGAGCTGATAAAGGAGAAGATAGTAGATGAAGGAAATAGATGTTCCAAAGAGATTAACGTGGCAGATGCAGCAGAGGTAAAGCCAGCAAGTGGCTCTGAGGTAGCTCAAATAGATGACAAGATAGTACACATATCCAATATTACCTACGATGAGATCAAAGCAGACACATTTGAATTCGAGAGAAGTCAACAAAATATAATTGACACGAGGATACTTGAAGACAGCTCTTCTCACTTGGCTTCTCGAATTTCAGCTGATGATCCTGAGAGTCTTACGAATGATAATGTTGTCCCAAAACATGCTGATGGAAGCAAAAATCTATTTGATACAGTAAATGAATTGAAAGGTACTGATAAGAAAGGTCTGCTCACAGGTGATATTGAAGAAGAAATCAAAGAATTGTCTGAAACAGTGCCTACATCTCAAGACATTGAAGAAATTGCCACAAAAGAAGTCCTTGCTGATGAGAATCTCCAAGAACAAATATCATATCACCAGATAGCTTCTTCAACACTTCCTTCCCAAGAGGAGGGGCCTGGAACTGAAGCCACAGTTGAGAATGTAGAAGAAAGAACAATTCAGGTGGTAAAAATGAATGATGAAGATCCTAATGAGATGCACGAGGAGGCCGTTCAAACTTCAGATGAAATTGGAGAAAAGAAAGAAGCATGTGAATCTTCAGAAGACATCAAAATCATTAAACATGATTTAACGGCTTCTCCTGAGACCATGCATGTCAAAAAATCAGAAGAGCAGTATCAAACAATATCCGGTGCGCTGCTTCCTGAGGACATGGAATACAAAAGATCAGAAACAACTGCTAGCTCAGGAGAGGAAAATAACGTGAAAATGTTAGAAAGTAAGCCAAGAACATCTGAAAATCCAAGAATATTTGAAGAGCCCAAGGAGGATGACACTCCCCAATTAGATGTTCAACTCGGCAAAGACGAACAGGAAGAAAATGCAATTGAGTCACGACAGGATGGAAGTAGTGATCCAGATTCACATAAAATTGAAGAAATAAATGAACAAACTTCTGAACTGGCAGCAGACTCTAATTCTAAATACTTGGAAATAGTAGCAGATGATATAGTTACTTCGAGTCAGACTCCTGCAGTGGAGAATTTTGAAGAGAAAAATGAAGCTCCACCCTCTGTATTGCATTTGAAGGATACAGATCATGGAACTTTAGATGCAACAGAGAAGATAGAGGAGGTCGAAGTACTAAAAGATGGATTAGCAACGGCTGAGGACCCATCCCTGCAGAAAGAAGAGCTCAGAGAGGCTGAAGTCTTGCCGATGGAGCTTCCATTTCAGAAAGATATACAGAAGGAGTTAATTGAAGAACCTGAGGAACGAGGCAGGGAAGCTAATGAAGTTCATCGTTTTGAAGAAATCAAAGAAGATAAAATCATTATCCCAACACAGATATCTGAAGAGCTAAGCCAAACACAAACTGATTCATTGCTTCCCAAGGAACAGGATACTACAACGGATGCAGTTCAAAACACCAAAGAGCAACAAGTGAAGATAGCAACTCGTGAGGTAACGGAAGAGCCTCGCTTGCAGAAGGGAAAGACAGAAGACCTCCAGGTGTCCGGGTTAGAGTTTCAACATAAGAAACACGACAAAAAGGAAACTGTGTATCAACCCCAAGAGGATGAGATCAGAACTGCAGAAATGCTGGAATTATGTCCTAAAGACCTTGAAAGCAAGACAAAAGATTCAGATTGCACAACGGAAATCGAGAAAATTCCAGAAATGATGGGGCCAATAGAAGCAACTTCAGAACACATGACAAAAGCAACTAACGAGGATTTGCAATATATGTCTGAAGCCCCAAGTCATGAGCCTGCTGATCAATCAGAGAAAACTGTATCTAGGGACAAGCATCAAGAGGAAGCATTAGCTGATGCAACTGAAATCATAAACGATGAAGCCAAAGAGGAAGAAATAGCTGATGCAACTGAAATCATACATGATAAAGCCAAAGAGGAAGCATTAGCTGACGCAACTGAAATCACACATGATGAAGCCAAAGAGCAAGCATTAGCTGATGCAACTGAAATCATACATGATGAAGCCATAGAGAAAGAGGTTAGAGAAAACTAGGCATTTTACACACATTCTCTTCCTCTTCTGCTTCGCTTATTCTTTTTCATTTCTTTGCGACTCTTATATTATTGAGAAGTCCTAATCAAGAGGTTTGCGACAGATCCTGGAGAAAAAGGAACCTGCATCTACTTCTCCCTCAGTAATTCTTAGTGAAGCGATTGCTGAAAGGAGCAACCAAGAACACAGAGTGAACGCTGAAGAAAAACAGATGCAAAGTGGAGAGGTCAGAATATATAATCCAAACTGCATTTTGTATCAACTGTGTTCATTAACTGTTCATTGATATAAAGTTGAAGTTTCTCTATGAAAAAACAGATAAACAAGGAAATACAAGAAGGTGATACAAGCAAGAAAAGCGAAGAAGAAATCAGTTCTGATCATAGTTCTTGTCAGAAATTTCACCGTGAAGAAATAAATGAACAAGCTTCTGAACTGGCAGCAGAGTCTAATTCTAAATACTTTGAAATAGTAGCAGATGATGTAGTTACTTCGAGTCAGACTCCTGCAGTGGAGAATTTTGAAGAGAAAAATGAAGCTCCACCCTCTGTATTGCATTCGAAGGATACAGATCATGGATTAGTTGCAACAGAAAAGATAGAGGAGGTCGAAATACCAAAAGATGGATTAGCACCAGCTGAGGACCGATCCCTGCAGAAAGAAGAGCTCAGAGAGGCTGAAGTCTTGACGATGGAGCTTCCACTTAAGAAAGATATACAGGAGGAGTTAATTGAAGAACGTGAGGAACAAGGCAGGGAAGCTAATGAAGTTCATCGTTTTGAAGAAATTAAAGAAGATAATATCGTTATCCCCACACAGAAATCTGAAGAGCTAAGACAAACCAAAACTGCTTCACTGCTTCCCAAGGAACAGGACACTACAATGGAGGCAGTTCAAAACACTGAAGAGCAACAAGTGAAGATAGCAACTCGTGATGTAACAGAAGAGCCTTGTTCGAAGAAGGAAAAGACAGAGGACCTCCAGGTGTCCGGGTTAGAGTTTCAACACAAGAAAGACGAAGACAATGAACATATGTATCAAGCTCAAGAGTATGAGATCAGAACTGCAGCAATGCTGGAATTATGTCCTAAAGACCTTGAAAGCAAGACAAAAGATTCAGAATGCACAACAGAAATTGTGCAAATTCCAGAAATGACAGGGCCAATGGAAGCAACTTCAGAACACAGGACAAAAGCAACTAATGAGGTTTTGCAATCACTGTCTGAAGCCCCAAGTCACGAACCTGTCGATCAATCAGAGGAAACTGCATCTAGGGACAAGCATCAAGAGGAAGCATTAGCTGATGCAACTGAAATCATAAATGATGAAGCCAAAGAGGAAGCATTACCTATTGCAACTGAAATCATACATAATGAAGCCAAAGAAGAAGCATTAGCTGACGCAACTGAAATCATACACGATGAAGCCAAAGAGGAAGCAGTAGCTGATGCAACTGAAATCATACATGATGAAGCCAAAAAGGAAGCATTAGCTGATGCAACTGAAATCATACATACTGAAGCCAAAGAGGAAGCATTAGCTGACGCAACTGAAATCACACATGATGAAGCCAAAGAGCAAGCATTAGCTGAGGCAACTGAAATCAAACATGATGAAGCCATAGAGAAAGAGGTTATAAAACTAGGAAGAACATATCATTTTACGCACATTCTTTTCTTCTGCTTCGCTTTTTCTTTTTAATTTCTTTGCGAATCTTATATTATTGAGAAGTCCTAATCAAGAGGTTCGTGACAGATCCTGGTGAAAAAGGAAACTGTATCTACTTCTCCCTCAGTAATTCTAGGTGAAGCGATAGCTGAAGGGAGCAACCAAGAACACAGAGTGAACACTGAAGAAAAACAGATGCAAAGTGGAGAGGTCAGAATATATAATCGAAACTGCATTTTGTATCAACTGTGTTTATTAACCGTCCATTGATATGAAGTTGAAGTTTCTCTATGAAAAACAGATAAACAAGGAAATACAAGAAGGTGAAACAAGCAAGAAAAGCGAAGAACAAATCAGTTCTGATCATAGTTCTTGTCAGAAATTTCACCACGAAGTTGTTCGGGAGATGTGCAAAACTGAACCCGTATTATTAGTTTCAGAAGTGGTAAGACTACACTTTGGACCCGAATTCCTTTTATTTCAGAACTCCAAGTTCCATAGTGTTTAACAGATTTGCTCAAAGCAGGACTCCTTGATATTGTAAGGTGTCCGCAGGCAATTTACGTCATATACAGTTGAACATACTGTCATCATAATATGTTAGATAGGACAATCTGTTTTCCAAGTTGTGAATTTGGTGTCTTTACTACTCAATTGGAGATTTTGATAGTAGCTTAAAAATCGGACCCAGACCTTTGGCATTGAACATCTTCATTTGATATTTTATCAGGAACGTGGCATAGAGATAGCGCAAAACGAAGGTTCCTTGGACCTGGCAAAAGCCAATGAAACAATTCCAGATATCGATCATGGAAAGCAAATTTCAGATGCAATTTCTCAAGAACAGTTTTCAACTGGCAAGGTGGGCGTACCCCAAGTGCAGCAGGGATTGATTGTTGAAACAATACAAAATGTTGAAGGGGGAAATTTGCAACCTGAAAATGTTAGAATGGTCGATGCTGTAATTAAAGGACCTGAAGAGGGAAAAATGGATGACAAAACTGAAAAATCAATTGCTGAGACTGTGGCAGAGGACTCAGGTAAGGTGTCATTATTTGATATCATAGCAAGATCCAAAAGAGAGGGGCAAATAGCTGAAAACTTGACAACAGGCAATGAAGAAGTAAAAGCTGAAACAGAAAAACCCAAATCAGAGGATGAAGAAGAGGAAGGAGGGGAAAAAGAAAAGGCTGATTCAGGCCCAGCTGCTCCGGTGATGGTAGAAGCCACAAAAGGCATGGAAGTGAAGGTTGAACATAAAAAATCTCACAACATACTAGCAGGTGTTGGATCAAAAGTTAAGCATTCAATTTCCAAGGTGAAGAAAGCCATTATTGGCAAGTCTTCACATCCAAAGCAGCACTTCCCAACCAAAACTAAGTGAAGACAAAAGATGAGCTGAGATGATAATGTATTTGTACTTTCAAGTTGTAATTAAAGCGTAGGCGTGGTGTGCATATGAGCCTCTTTCTCTTTTTTTTTAATTTGTTTTAGCAGATTGTATTGTATTGAGTTCAGACTGATAATAGTAAGATTTGATATATATGCAAATTGTAGAACTACATACATTACTAATTTCTGTAATTAATTAGCTGCAAGTTCGTATAGTGTAAACTGTTTTCAGGAAAAGAAGCAAAGGTTGACAGTTTTAAATAATTAAATCATCCTCAGTGGACAGCATCTCTTCCACTGTACTAAATGACTTACGCTCATTTAGATAAATGTGAGTTGATAGTCACTGTGGGCATAAAGACAAATTAATGCATATCTCACATAAATATACAGATTTGAGCAAAAATCTTCACTTTACAGAATCATAGGATGAGAACTACTATCTCATTTTACAGAATCAAACAAGAAACACAATTAAAGGGTCTGATATATACCTCAATAGCTTCATCCAGTCCTAACTTTTTACGGGACATAGTTCTTCCGTCATCTTTTCAGCGTCCTCAGCAATCCGTTGAATATCAGTGAGATTCCTTCTTCTTTCTTGTGTGAGGTTTTCTTAGTTTTCGTTGAGACTGATGGATGGAGCTCCATTTTCAACTCTTCATGATCCTGCTTCCCCAGGGTCTTCATCTGTAACCAGCAAAAAGCAGCAAAACCAACAAGTGACAAGATTCAGTAATTTTTGAGGATCATCCAAATCTTCCTTTCCCACACCTCGCATTGGAAGGACTTTATTCCTAGCAGCAGGTTGCAAACGTTTGATGGTCTCTGCATAATCAGGAACATAACCTTCTCTCTCATTATCGAAAAAGGGTGAAAGATGTGGAGGAGGAATCCTGTCAGCAATACAAACAAATTGATTCTAAAAACTGTACACTAAGAGTCCAAGTGTTCAGGATATAAGAAATAAAGCAAAATAAGTTCCGAGTCATAAAAAAGAAAAATGATCCAAGAATCTGGTTTTCACAGGTTTACCCTCCCACAAAAGAGTCCTCAGTTGGTAATATGATCCTTGCATTTACACAATCATAAATCCATTGTGGCTGCATGTTCCGTGAAGAAATTATCACATCTAGTTAATAAAGACACGTGTTAGCATTATTATGGTTCTGTTGTAATCAAACCATTTCCTTGCTTTAGCATATCTATTGTGCATGTAATGTCGGAAGAAAACAAACTAAAACAATATTTTAGCATCTCCGTCTTGTACCTCTCAACTTTCGGTCCCTGCTGATCATCTTCTTCTACCTCTCTATATTTTCTATTAACTTGTAGTATCAGAACAGATTCTGGGGCCTAAACCATAACAAACACTAAATTTCATCTTGGCAGCCTCATCATGGTTGAAAACACTAGAATTCAGGATGTTAGGAAAATGGAAGAGGAGGCGTTGCGGAACCAACTTAAGGAAATGCACAAACATTAGAAGCACAGCTTCAACTGCAAGATACGCAGGCTCGACAAAGGCAAGAAATGGGAGAGCTGAGAGAAATATTCCAGGAATATATAACGCTAACTAAACCTCAGACCTTCCCCTTTAACCAACCGAAACAGGGAGGACCATCGACGTAGTAGAGTTCAGTGAAACCACAATACGTAGCTCCCACAAGAGCTTATCCAATGAAATTTCATCTATTCGATGGAACCTAGCTCAACAGTTGAGTGTTCCACGCGGAGCAATTCTTTATCATAGATCATGCACCAGTAGAAATGGAGGTTTGCATTGCAGGAGGTCGTATGGCCGGAGTAGCGGCGGAATGGCATCAACTCTTCATCCATCACCACTTGACCTTACAGGAACCTACAGGGAATGAATATTTGATAGATATCACACAAAGATTTGGCGAGGATGTGTTTGAAGATCCGGTTGGTGATTTTAAGAAGCTGCGCCAATCTAGAAGTGTCCGTGATTATAGACGTTTTAAAAATCGGAGCTAACGATAAATTATTAAAGTTTAATAAAATAATTAAAAATTATAAGAATAAGTAAAAATATATTAATATCTGTTATTATATAACAAATTCATAATAAATCAAATTTAATAATTTAAATTAAATTTAAGTATTTTATAAAAATTAAAAATGATAAAAATTAAAATTATATTTCTAAAAGAGATTGCATCTTATTATTATCAAAAGAAAGTTTTAAATTCTAACGACATGTAAACTACGCTTTCGTCCAAAGTATTTATATTAGCTTTTTTCTATTATACTTAGATAATTTTTATATTTTATAATAGTTCCCTTTTTTTAGATTTCACTTAAAAACTAGTGTTATTTTATATCACAATATAAACTAATCAAATGCTACTTGTACGATGATCTAACTCGATCTTTAAATTTATATCCAACTAATTAAATTATACATAAATTAATAATTTATTATAATTATTTTAAATTATTAATTAATTAAATTAATTCAAGTTAAATTTAAGAATTAAATTAAGTTATCATTTTAGTTATATTTTATTAGTATATAAATGTTTATATGGCATAAAATTTAAGTTTTTGTCCTTTTTATGTAATTAAAATTGATGAAAAAAGTGTCTTTTAATTAAAAATAAAAATTTTATTTGAAAAAACACAAATAATTGTAAATAAAAGAAAAATTATAAAAAGGATTTAAAAGGGAAAATTATTACTCACTTCCATTATATAAAGTGAACATAAATACTTTTTATTTCCATCTTCGTATGTCCCATATAAGTCTATTTTTACAAAGGAAAGTTGACAAAAAAGACAAACTTGACATACGACAATAGGATTGAGTATTTTTTAAATAGAAATGGCTTTTTAAGAAACTAAAATACAGCTTTTTAAGAATCTCAAATTTGGAGCTTTTCAAAAAAGCCCCTCATTTTAGCTTTCTCAGGTAGACTTTTTTCCGTCATTTACATTTATAACGCAAACAACCACCTTCGTCTTTTGTGTTCAATTTTCTTTTCATTCTTCAACTTTCGTCTTTTGCTTTTCTGAGTTACCTCACTATTAAGATCTGATTATTCACGTTGTTTTTGCAAACCCATCTTCACAAGGGGAAAAGTGACCACCAATGATGTGAAAATCGGACCGAACCGGTCGGTCCGATCGGAAAGTGTTGGGTCCGGGATTCGGTATCGGGATTTGGTACCGGGATTCGGTGGCCCAGCCACCCCCGCATACCCCCGCGGCCCACACAATTGGTACTGTCCTCTTTGGTCTGGGAATTCCTCTCCAGAATTCGAACACAAGACCTCAAGGTTTTATAGCTTTCACATGCTCGCCTCTTACCATTGAGCCAAGATTTTATGTTGGGATTCGGGATTCGGTATCGGGATTTGGTACCGGGATTCGGTGGCCCAGCCACCCCCGCATATCCCCGCATACCCCCGCGACCCACAGAAAGAGTCTGAACCGGCCATGTGTCCGGTTCGGTTATAATTAATAACCCTTGAATATAAAAACCGGCCGATTTATCAGAGAACTGGCCGATTTTATGACGAACCGGTTATCAAATAACCGGATTAAAACCTACATCGTCTTCTTTCCTCTCCTCTCTTCTCAAAATGCCCATCGCGCCGCTTCTCTCTTCTCTCTTCTCAAATTCCTCCATCGCACCAAAATCAGCTCTCTTTTTTCCATCTTCTCCAGATCTAGCCATCATCTTTCATTTAGGAGCTTCAAAAAGGGTGCTTGTTAGCGAGAGCTGTTGCCGGAGAAGCGGGAGTGTCGTTCTTTCCTTGTGCGGCTTCGGAGTTGTGGAGCAATTTGTTGGTGTTGGAGCGTTGAGAGTGAGGGACTTGTTTGTTGGTCAAACTTTTTCTTTTGATTTTTATTAGATGTTATCTTTCATCTCTCAGGGGAACTGTGCGTTATGCTAGTGTGCATGCTCATTTAGGGAGAACTTGTAGCAGAAGAGATGATTTAG
>JAOSBM010000008.1:9548811-9567970 GCA_027568955.1 Erythroxylum tenue
TATGCAAAGAGATATAGGTGTTCAAATTCGGTTGAAAATAGGAAAAAGAGAAGGAAATAAGGGTATTTATGTATGAATTGTTTTATTTGATTGTTGAGTTTCTTTTGCTAATAAATTTTTCGTCCGTCGTCCGATTGACCTGATTCTTGAGGCATCGGATTCATAGAATTTTTAATTTCATTTTCTGAGAGATTGGGAATTTTTGGACGGAAAATTGACGTGGGTCCGGGTAAAGGTCTGTTTAGTCACTGTTTTAATTAATTGGGGACCTATAGAGGTCCGAATTGAGTACTGTCAGTGCCATTAGGTTTCTAATTTTTAGATGGATTTTATGATGGAAAAAAATGATATTAGGTACGGGAATATCATGAACATGCATTTTCACCTACATGTGCATCATCTTGAGGCATCGGTGGGTACTCTAGGGTAAGGGGACGCTACATAATACCTCTCATTACATTGAAGATATCGTGGATTTTGGATTACCTCTTATTTCATTGTAGAGAGCGTGGATTTTAGATTTTTTCTTTTTTATGAGATTTAGTTAACATTAATCATCATTTTTTAAAGATGGAGTGTTAATGAAGATGGTGGTGAAAACTGAGTTGTTGTGGTTTTTTGTTCTTACTCAATTCTCCCTCTTGCGTGGTTTATTATAATGAAAATTGTACATGGTTTTCCAACCTATTTCGAGGTTTTGTTCTAATTTTAGGAGCCAAACTCAGCCACCGATTTGCTTAAAGACGCATTTGGTTAATGATTTAGAGAAAACCGACTGGTTTATTATTTAACTGACCAATTTTTAATCCTAACGGTAGATCGTAAAACCCTAAACTTGTCTAGTTCGTACTTAACTCAATCGACCGGCCGATTTTTACATCATTGATGATTATTCATTATTGTTCATTATTCGATAGGTAATTTTTAGGCTTAAAATACCTTAAACTTACCTTGTTGGATTCTTTCTAAAAGGATTCATTATAACTATCCATCAAGATGCTCAACCTACGAACATTATAATAGATGTATACTATGGCCAAGAAATAAGAGGCTATAACATCAGTCTTTTTCTGAGCTATAAGGTAGTTAGTAAATATGCGATAGTGAGTCAAAACAATACAAGCCCGCCCTTAACGAGGCATTTGAATTTGTGGACAAATTGAGATATTCACTAAGATGTGATCACGCCTTATCCAACATTCATCTCTTCTTCTTTTTTTCCTTTTTGAATGAATGAGAAACTGACTAGTACATCATCACACCTTATACAACATTTCTCTTTGTATTTCTATCTTTTTTTAATCAAAATGAGATATAGACTAACACATGATCACACAGTAACCAACATTCTTCATTGCTAAATTTTGAACAAATTCATATTTTATTTTATTTATTTCTTATTTTACTCGATCTCTTTTATTTTTGTCCTATTTTGTTTAGATCTTTGCTTAAGATTTACTAGAAGTTTTCTATTTTGTCTAGAACTCTTCCTAAGATGAATTAAATTTTCCTATTTTGTCTAAAACTCTTCTTAAGATGAATTAGAATTCGTGTAAACATATATAAACAACTTTTGAGAGAGATTAATACAACTCTCTCTAATCTATTTTTCTCTACTAATTTTTATCCTACAATTATTGGATTAAAATTATGTTTTGTTTATCTTTTATACTATGTCAGGTGGCTTTAGAGCTTTGAATCTCACTAAGCTTGTTCTTTCTAACAATGACAAATAATCCTAATGACGGTGTTCAAGGATTACCCAATATTTAGAGAAAAATCGAAAAACATGAGACAGTTATTCACAATATTGAACAACAGTTGACTACAATCACGAGATGACTGCAGACATTAATATGAGGTGATAGTAATTAGATATTTGGGAAAATAGATAATAGGAAAGTTACTCCTGCACGACCTTAAATTTCAACACCTTTTATGAGAGATGATGATTCCAACGATGATGAAGAAATCATCTGGAGAGGAGATCATTGGAGACAAAGGGGTGATCATGAGTATAGACTAAAGGAGACATTCCATCCTTTAGTGTTCAACCTTAATATAGAAGCCTTTTTAGATTGGTTAGAAGAAGTAAAAGAATTCTTTGATTATATTGAAATTGTAGATAAGAGGAAGGAAAAGCTAACTGCTTATCAACTTAAGGGGAGCCACTGTTTGGTGGAATCAATTGAAGGAGAATAGGTGAAGAGAAGGGTGAGCTCCATTGTCTACTTGGGTAAGGATGAATCAATTATTAAGGAAATTATTTTTTCTTCTAGATTATGAGCAATAATTGTTCGACGCTTATCTCAGTTGTATTCAAGAGAGTAAGACTATTAATGAGTATACTGCTAAGTTTTTGAGACTAGTAGCCTAAAATAATTTGGCAGAAAGCAAACCATAACAAGTTGCTTAATATTTGAGAGGGTTAAAGGTAATAATTCAGGATAAAATTAGACTTAAAAGGCTTTAAATGTTCATGATGCAAGGAATCTAGTTATAAAGGCTGAGACGTTGATCAAGAAGAAGCCACGGGATTATAGGAGAATGGGGAATAATGAGAGAGTGACAAATGAGAAGTGAAAAGAGAAAAGGAGTTGTTAACTTTACTCCCACACATGTTAATGGTGAAAAAGGAAATAACAATAGCAAAGATTCGAATAAACAAGGTACATCAGCTACTAAACCCATCAAACTTTATGCTAAACTGGCTCTTTCAAAATGCTTTAAATACGAGAAATCATGCCATCGTTTCAATGAATGTTCGAAGTAAAATTTTGTTAGCATAGTGGAGCAAATAGTGGGAGACAATGAGGAAAAATAATGTAGGTTGGACGGGGAAGATTGTAAATACTCTAAAGGAGAAGAAGATAGCTTTGTTGGAGTTATTAGGAGATTGATAAATTTTAAAAAGGAGCATAAAGATTGATATTGACACCAATTATTTAGCATTAGAGGTATGATACAAAGAAATCTTTGTGAGTTGATCATTAATTCAGGTAGCCAAAAGAATATGAGGAGTAAATCAGTGTTCAAGACGCTAAAGTTGTGAATCAAGCGTCATCCTAAATTCTACAACATTACATGAATTACAAGTATTAGTGATATACATGTCATAAAAATGTGCAAGGTGTCTTTCTCTATTAGAAAATACTCTGATGAACATTACTGTGATGTTGTTGATATTAATATATGCCAAATTTTGTTACGTAGACTATAGCAATATGATGTTGATGCATATCACTCGAAAAGGGAGAATATTTATCAATATATGAAGAATAGTGTGAAATATAAGTTAGTACTTATAGGTGAAAAGAGAGTAATGAAACCTAATGGAACAAAAAAAGCCATTATTAAAATTGAAAAATAATAAGGAAATTTTATGAGTGAGATGAAGGAAACAAGGAAGGTACATTTGTTAATAGCAAAAGGAGAAGGAGAGAGTGAAAAGAGAGAAGATGAGAGTCCTTTAAAAGTGTAGCCAATTTAAAAGAATTTAGGGATGTAATACTTGATGAGCTACCCAATAAACTACCTCACATAAAAGATATTTAACACCGCACTGATTTGGTTCATGAGACAAGTTTACCTAACTTATCCCACTACTGTAAGAGTCTAAAGGAGAATGAGATCTTGAGAGAAAAAGTAAAGGAGTTGATTAGGAAGGTCATACCCATGTGCAGTTTCTACTTTCAAGTTGGGACTTCCAAGAACACGAAGAGGTATATATTCTATCTTTATGGTTGTGGATATGTTTTCTAAAATGACATATTTTATCCCTTGTAAGAAGACAGTAGATGCTACAGTTCGTACATCCCATTATTAGTTTCTAATGCTATTTGAGAGGATTTATCTAGAAATTTCAAGTTGGGACTTCCAAAAACACAAAGAGGTATGGATTCTATATTTGTGGTTGTGGACATGTTTTCTAAAATGACACATTTTATCCCTTGTAAAGAGACTACATATGTTGCACTAATTGTCAAGCTATTCTTTAAAAAAATGGTGTGACTCCACAGTGTTCCTATATCCACTACTTCTTATTGTGACACCAAGTTTTTGAGTCATATTTGATTATTCTCTTAAGTATAGTAGCACTGTACACTCATAAACTGATGTTAGTTTGTACATGCCATTGCCAGTTTCTAATGCTATTTAGGAGGATTTGTCTATAAATTTCAAGTTGGGACTTTCACGAACACAAAAGTATGGGTTCTATCTTTGTGGTTATGGACATGTTTTCTAAAATGATACATTTTATCTCTTGTAAGAAGACGACAAATGTTAAAGTAGTTATTCTTTTAAAAAATGATGCGACTTCATAGTTTTTCTAAACCCATTACTTTTGATCATGACTCAAAGTTTTTGAGTCACTTTTGGAGAACCTTATGGGGGTTATTTGATTATGCTCTTAAGTATAGTAACACTGTACACCCACAAGCTGATGACTAGATAGAGGTGGTGAATAAAACTTGGGTAATTTGGTAAGATGCACATGTTGTGACAAACTGAACGGTTGGGATTACTTAATTTTACAAGCTGAATTTGCCCACAATAATGTAGTATGTAGCGCTATTGGTCGATCACCATTTTATATGCTTTACACTAAAGAACGTAATCATGCTCTTTATCTTATTAAACTGCCTAAATCTTCTAACATTTATCCTAGTATTGCAAAGTTATCTAAAGAGGCACAAGAGATTTAAATGGAGGTAAAAAAGAAGATTAAAAGAATTAATGAGAAGTATAAAGCTAAGGTTGATCTATATAGGAAAGCTCAACTGTATAATATTAGAGATGAAGTTATGGTTTTTTCGAGCAAAAACTGAATTGATGGAGGTCGCTATAAACTAAAATAAAATAAGTATGGTCCGTTTAGAATTAAAAAGAAAATTAATGATAATGCCTACATTGTTGAATTACTTTATGGATTGTAATGTCTCTCCAACCTTTAATGTCGCTAATCTTTCTTCTTAGTTTTATGATACACAACTTGGACATGCTGACGATAACTCGAGATTGAGTTTGATGACGATAACTCGAGGTTGAGTTTGATGGCAAATAGAGGTGAGTGATGAGGTATTTGAATTCTTGGAAAATTTGGGACATTCACTTACATGTGATCACGCCGTATTCAACATTATTCTCTGTATTTCTTTCTCTTTGGACAAAATGAGATGTTAACTAGTACGTGATCATGCCTTATACAACATGCCTCTCTGCATTTCTTTCTTTTTAGGTAAAAAGTGATATTGACTGGCACATGATCACATCTTAAACAACATTCTTCTCTGTTAGATTTTGAAAATTTTCTTATTTTATTTATTTTTACTATTTTACTTGATCTCTTTGATTCCTTTCTTAGTTTTGTTTGGAACTCTTCCTAAGATTTATTAAAAGTTTTCTATTTTATTATATCTCTTCTTAAGATGAATTAGAGTTTCTTATGTTGTGTAGAACTCTTCTTAAGATGAATTATGGTTTATGTAAACCTATTTAAACAACTTTAGAGAGCGATTAACATAACTCTCCATTGTTAAAATCTATTTTTTTTCTTTGAGAATTTGTTGATTCTAAGCGATTAACATAACTCTCCATTGTTAAAATCTATTTTTTTTCTTTGAGAATTTTTTGATTCTACAATTCTTGGATTGGAATTATGTTTGTTTATCTTTTTCGCCGCATCGTAAACCCCCCCTAAAACAACCAAGAAAGATGGATAACAAATAGTTCAGAGACAAAAAGGCCAAGGGCATTTGGTTCTGGTGTGATTATAAATATACATCGAGTCATAGGTGTAAAGGAAGTTGTGGAATATATTCCTAGTGGAAGATAAAAAGTTAGAGTTGGTGTTGGAAATGAACCAAAATGAGGTGGTCGGGTTATCGAAGCCTCCAAAATAATTTTGATTCTTCAAACTTTGTGTAGTAGTCGTGAAACTAGGTTGAATCCCTAGAGAACTAAACACTAGTTTCTTAATTTCAAGTAATAAAATAAAATATGGGAGGGTTAAATTAACTGATTATCTAAAATTAACAAGGAATCAAAATAAATTAACTGAATATAAAAGGGATAAATTCAAGAATACACAACTCCTATTCAAGAGAAAAATATCATCTAATTGTAACATTGATCATTGGTTTAAAAAGAATAAGTGTTACAATCAAAGCAGTTAGTCCGAAACATATTAGGATAGATGTAACAAATATCAAAATTTCTTAAATTAATTGGTTCGAACCCAACATTCAAAACAAAACTTATCATCCATTGACTGGGTGCGATAGCATTCCATATCAAACAAATGATAGCAATAAGCTTAGTGAAAAAGACTAACTCTAAATTAAATAATTGAGATATCTGCAATTATTCAACTTAGTTTCTTGTTTATCATAAGTTAAATATGCAATTTCATAAATAACATATTTGCTACTTGTACCAATCTTTCATGACAATTTTTAGTTCATGGATAGCGATATAATATTCAATATTAAATTAAATTGTCAGATTAATCAATATTAACTATTTATGAAATACGAGAACTCAAAACAAAAAATACTTGAATTAAAACATGAATAAAAGGTTTAGAACACAAAACCTCACAAGGTTACAACTAAAATATCAAATCCCCTTGAATCAGAACAATTAATTTTAGCCACATGTGGATTTTGCTCTAATAACAAAAATATAATAAAGACTAAGAATTGAGAGAAAAGTAAGAGAAAACTATTGTTTTTGTTGTATGGAACGTCCCTTTTATAGGATTTTCTTAATATAATCCTAATCTAATTATACCTTGCAAAAATGTCTTTCTAAGACAGATTCAAATTCAAATTCAAATTCCTACATGGTATGGATAGAAAGAAGTTTCCCAGTTAAACTCCAGCTCTTCGAGTGATCAATCTTATCCACTGCAACAATCTCTTCACTTCATCCAAAGTTCATTATTATCATTAATAATGTCCTAATTTGATGAAATCTCTACTTTTCATCTTCTAAAACAAAACAAACATTAATTTTAATATTTAAGCACCAAAATCTAAAACAAAGGAGATAATATCAAATAATATATCAAGATAAGATCTTATCAGGAGGTTAACGAGGATTCCCCAGTCCTTTCACTATGGGCTATGACGAGAGTTTCTTTTGGGGATTTTAAACATATGAGATTGTTAGGATTGCACAAGGGAAACCCGATATATATCCTAAGAGACAACAAGGACATGCATAATTTTATAGACATAAATTTAATCAAGGAAGGTGATTATACACATCTAGAAGTAAAGGATCTCTAACTTATAGTGGGTGGAGGATCACAACTAAAATTTCAAGGACTATACAAGGATTTAGAACGATAACTTCAATGAATTGCATTGTTTTGTCATATTTGTTGATTTTACCATTAGGGAGTTATGATCTAGTCCTTGGATTTCAGTTGTTATCCACTCTCAACAATGTTTTATGGAACTTTAAGAAACATGTTATAGAAAACTAGTGTGGAAGGATGATTTGTCTTATGCAGGGATGACAATGGGCTGACCCATAGACCTAGATTCAAGTATTTTCAATGGTTCACCCCTAGGCCTACGCTTAGGCTCAAGCTCAAGCTCTAACCAACCTAAGGTCTAATTCTTTTAAGTAAGAATTGTGCCTCGTGCAGGTCTAGGCCTGGGCAATCCAGATTCAGACCCAATTAAAAAGATGTTATTTTATACTTTTAATTTTTAAAAAATTGGCAGAGCCAGCCCATAGGCTGACCAATTGTCGTCCCTAGTATGATGGGAGCAATGTATCGAATTTCATACTGTATCAACCTAAAAAAAGTATGAAATCACCTTTTTCTATGCCATCCTTAGGTACTAGCCAATACCGAAATGTTTCGTCTGGTATCGATCGGTATATTTAAAGTACTGGCCAAATACTAGGCGATACCATAATTTTTAAATATTTTAAGGACTAAATTGCAAAAAATAATTGACAAAAATACCCAAATCTCAACCCACCATCAAACTCTCTCTCCCTCACAAACTCTAAAATTTTTTCTAAATCCTCTCAATGTTCTCCTCTCATTATTCTCGTCGTACGTCTATCCTCACTCCCCCTCCTACTACCACTACGATGCCACTACTCATTGGCCGCTGCTCTCCACCACACCTGCTGGTCTCCCATTCACTGAGGTTGCTGGCTGCTGCTCTCACTACGCCTGCTACTCTCCCTCTCCATTGTGCCTTATCCTCCTACTGCTCTTCCTCCCCATTGCACCTGGCCCCTACTCTACTCTACTCTTTTTTTGATACACCCTGATTTCTCTAAACTTCTCAAGTGATGGTTCACATTGAAGGAAGGCAATATCCTTCGTGTGGTAATAAGTGTGGTTATTTCCTTTCACCTTCTTCTTTGGCTCTTAGGGAAATATACCGTTGGGTATATAGAGTCTCCTGCATTGTTTCAAAACAAAGAACCGGTAAGCATATGGTCTTCAGTAATGGAAAGTGTCTTCACTAATGAAAACACTTCCTACTCGTATCAACAGTAAAAACTGGCAGTTTGCAAGAAAGTTATATTTTAAACAACCTTGAAGTTTGTTCCATAAATTAAGGGTGATACATATAAAGTGGTCCACAGGGTTGAAACTTTAGCCCTCATTTTTTATGAACAATTGCACACGCCAACGTTACAAATATCAAATTTATACTAATATCATAAACATACGCCCAATATAATCCTAAATTTATGCCTTAATATTAATGTTTTAAAAATCAGACTAAATCGCTCGGTCTGATCGGAAAAAGTTTGAACCGGTCAGTAGTTCGGTACTGACTGGTGCCGGTACAGTACCGTTCTAGAACTCAATCTAATACCAAACCTGGTACGGTATTTATAACATTGAAATAACATGTGCAATCTTTACATCACTTCTCACTGGCCAGTAACAAGCAACTAACATGAATTCAACCTAAAACTACAGAAGCACCTAACACCACGATCCATCAATCAGGCGCAAACCCCAAACCCCCCTTTCTTCCATGTATGTGTATTCCCATAAAAAAAGGATAGAGAGGGAATCGCCTGAAGAGAGGGTGCTTAACTTGAAGCTGCTTCATAGCTTGATTGACTCCTATTCATATACCTAGTTGCATTGCCTTCCTTCTTCTTACCTTATAAGAATTGAATGATAAGAAAAGAATACCAACAAAAAGTTAGAAAAACTTTGAAGAACCAAAGAACAGATGATCCTTTCACTTGATCCTTATCTCTTAAAGTTAATGTTCATCCACTGTAATCTTATTCATTACATCATCCAAGATCTTCTCATCTCTATCCGTTGATGATGAGTCATCCAAATCAATAGCACACTAGTATATCTAATACTTCCCATGCCAACTTTATTAGTCATGGTCCATCCACTTGAGCACACACTAAATTTTTAGTCCTTCAAAAAATTAACCTTAGCCAAGTCAACTTGTACAAGGTCCAAAACTCTACCAAAACTCGCACTATGCTTAATCTAACTTGCTAAGTCACCTTAGAACTCTCACATATTTCCGTCATACTTGTAATCCAACTAACCTTCTACCTAATGTCCATCTCAAGTCTTCATTTGGTCTCACATCTGAATCTTATATCTCATTAATTTTTTTTGCCAATGTACACCAATGCATGCCAACACTTGACATTGTCTTTTTTCCTTCATGCCTCCTCGCAAGTTTTTACCTTATTCCGTTGTTCCGCATTTCGAATATCGGTCAAGACTCACCGATACCCACACAATTCCACTATTTAAGACTTTGGTGTCTAATAGTTGCAAAGAACTTAGCGCGAGAAATTAAGAGAGAAGGGGAGTGAAAGCAGGCTTTAGAGAAAGGAAATTTACGGGTTAAGCAAAATTCAAAACTTAAAGCGGTGTTAAATGGCCTGGATCTGGTCGACTTGGTTAAGGGAATCTAGAATTTGTTTACACTAATGATAATTTGATAAATGATTCACAAGGTCCACGGTTTGAATGGGACGGGCCGATTTTTGAAACAAAATGATTTTTTGGGCTGGACCAGACGCCTAACATTTGACAATTGATCGACGTCGTTTGGACCTTTGCGCCACCCCACCCCCAACTGAAAGTCTTTTAGTATGAAACTCCCCACCGCCAGAGAGAAAATTTGAGTTACTATTTTCCCGCGCGACAAGAGCTTGCCGGTGGCGCCAATTCATCCCTCCAGCCATAAACAAACCTCATTTCGGCATTTCGCTCTCTTAAGCTTCTCTCTCTCTCTCTCTCTCCAGCTTCCCCATTCTCATGTTGTCCTCCAAATCTGTATCCTTCTTTCATGACATCTCCTCCAGAGAGCTCAACAGTTTTGGAGCTCATGTCAAACGGCGCTGCATAGAGGAACTCGTGCCGGATTATTCCAAATCCGGCTCCGTGGCTGTGGAGCACGAGGGTGAGGAGTCGCCGCCCCTGGCGGTTTCTTATTGCAAGGTGAAATCACGAGTTCCCTCGATTTTGAATTTTTGTCTTTCTTCAAATGTAACTCTTTTTTAGCTAGGTTTAAGTTGGTCAAAAGGTTTTACCTTTTATTTGTTCTAATTTGCTCGTTTCATAATTTGGTTTTTGTTAGAAAAGTAAGAATTGTCATGTTCTCGCCGTGTCCGACGAGGGTGGTTACATAAGCTTGTTCGATACACGGAGGGAGTTTCCTTCGTATGCTTCTTGTCAAGAAAACGCAGGTACATTCAGTTTTATTTTTGTTCTCGTGTCCATCGGTGAATACTTAGCAAATGAAAATTGAGATTATGTTTTAATTGGCAATTTACAGGAAAAGCTCGAATTTGTGAATGGGTGGCTCACCAGAATGCCATATTTGATGTGTGCTGGATCAGGGTAACTCACCTTTTCAACTTATGATTTGTTCACTATAATCTAAGTATATGCTTCTTTTTAGCATCATAGAGGTCACTGCCAATGTGTTTCCCTGGGATTTGAGAGCTCACTTGTGATGGGATTCGTGCTCGAGTATATTGAAATGTGCGTGAATGCTGTACTTCAGCTTTTGAAGAGTGGCAAATTGAACGAAATTTGATGGTAGTTCGTTTTCTTGATGCTAATGCAAGGTCCATTTTGAAATTTGTTTCAGGATGATACGAATCTACTCACAGCTTCCGGTGACCAAACTGTAAGTTATTTAAGTGGTTTCTTTAGAAATGTTAAATTGTTTGATTTCTTGAACAAAGGAAGATAAAATATATGCAAGAAACATGGAAAATATGATCAAGAAACAATTACAAGGGATTGAAATAAAATGAAATGATTCGGATATTTTCACATTTAAGAATATCAGAAAGGTCACTATATTCCAAGGGCCATACACGATATGCAGTTCATATTATCGCATACATGGGGCTCTGTGCTTCACTAGGTTTTGATTAAATTGATAAATTTGCAGATTAAGTTGTGGGATGTCCAGGAGAAGAAATGCATTGGGGTTTTAACTGGCCACACAGGAAGTGTCAAGTCTTTGTATTCCCACCCAACAAATTCTGGTGGGTGTCATAAAATCTTCCATCTTTGTGGATAATTCGAACTTTAACTTTTTAAAGCAGTAAAGTACTGTTTTTTTTTTCTTATTATTTTTATCAGATCTTCTTGTCTCCGGTTCAAGAGATGAATCGTTCGCCATATGGGACTTGAGATGCAAGACTTCCTTCAATAATAGATCTGGCAGAGCTTGCATAAGGTAGGGCAAAGTATATTTTAGGCCTAAATGGTTAAAATACTATATGGTGCATATGTACTGTGGGTTCTCAATGTTATATCCCATAATATTCAGTTCAACTGTCATGGTAAAGGGAGCTCATCTTTCACCTCAAGCTAAGCGGGTTAAGAGGCGCAAGGTCTGTACAGGCGTAATGTTTCCTGTAAAATCAGAAATCAAACATCTTCGTGTTTTGATAGCGACTCTTTTCTTTCAGGGCGGTTCCATGAGCATTACGTCAATTATTTATCTTAGGGATGAAGTCTCCATTGCCACTGGTGGAGCGGTTGATAGGTCCTTGAGAATACTATACTGAGATTGCTATTCGGTTCCTTGACAGAAGTAACGTCGAACTAATTTTGTGTCTTACATCGGCTCTATTTCAGCATTGTGAAGATTTGGGACTCGAGAAACCTAAAGGCCCCGATTACTCAGACATGTCCTCATCTCAAGTCATCGTATGAAAAGGTTCGTTGGCGGTTAAACAATTGAAACCTTCATTTTCAAATTGATTAAATTCCCTTGAATCTTTTGTCGAATGTTAATTATGATTCTTTGCTTGTGTATTTTTCAATCTCACATTTAGTTGTCTTAATACAGGGAAGAAATTTGCATGGTATAACAAGCTTGTCTCAGGATTTGAGTGGAATGTTCCTTGCAGCTTCATGCATGGATCATAGGTATTGTAGCTTTTTTTAATGAAAACCTTAAAAGAAGAAAAACAAGTACTAATTTATTTCATTTTGTTTGGCGTTAGAATATACTTGTACAATGTACTTCAGCTCGAAAAGGGCCCAATAGAGACCTTCACCGGGTGCCAAATAGACTCATTCTTTGTAAAGGTAACCCGTTTTCTTACCAAGAACTACACGAAACTTTTCCACTTTTGTGCCAAAGGACAAATTGTTCCGTTGTTAAATGAGCAAATATTGCTCTGTTGAACTAATTACGTGAATCATGCAATTGCAGTCAGCAATCAGTCCCGACGCTGCTCATATACTCAGCGGCTCAAGTGATGGAAAAGCCTACTTGTGGCAGGTTCAATTTCTTAAACGTGAGGTTCTTTGGTTTCAGTTCTGCAATGCTCTGCTTCTAATCACCATGCCATTATTAGGTGAAAAAACCCAATATGGATCCAATCATCTTGACAAATCATGACGGAGAAGTTACAGCAGTAGATTGGTATACTCCTAAACCCAATTCTGCATTTCCACAATTCGCACATTCGCTGCTAATATTCTGCCAACATTTTTTACAGGAGCGTATCAGAGGTAGGGAAGATAGCATCATCTTCAGATGATTTCACGGTAAGATAGTATCCCAATAAAGTTTGCGTTCTCACTTGAGGAAATTTCGAATCTAACTGCACCGTCTGAAGCTCGTCATAACGTGTTTCCGTATTACATTATAGGTTTGCATTTGGAACATTCAGAACAAATATAATTCACGGACAAGAGCGCCATCTTCAATTTGGAGAAACGTGATGGCACCTCCGCGTAACGAACGCAGAGATCTTGTGATGAATGAAAAAATGAATCTGCCAAAGGATTCAGACAACATTTCAGACGAACTGCTCCAGATTCAGTCTCACAGTCCCATCACGATACCTGAAATCGGCACTCCTGAAGCCAACAAGATAAAAAGTTCATCGTGTTCTGACTCGAATGGGATTTTTGATACACCCGAAGCTATTAAGAGCCCATCTTCTGTGTTGAACCCGCCATCTTCTTTGAAAAGAAAAACTATCAGAGATTATTTTGTAGCAGCTTAATGTTAACGGAGACGAATTACACGGTAAAGAAAGGGTAACAGACCTATTACGGGAGCAGCTAGCGGCTTCAAGATATTCTAGTGTAAGTTTGGTTAGTCGGTCTACTTGTGTTCTTTTTTGAAAGTCAGTGGCATAACTTCGTTGGAGCCTAATGGCTTGGTTCTCCGTTATGCAGGTTTAATTTAAGACCCCAAGGAAAGTAACCGGTGAAGGGCCAAAGAGGCTATTTTGGGTATCTGTTTATCCCTGGCACCTCAACCCCAATTTTGTGTACATTTGTAGCTTACACTTGTCTAGCATTTTAACAATCAATACGCCAATTGTTTGTCTTTCACTGATAATCTTCAATAGCCAATATCCACAGGCATCAATTTCAAAAGTCTCATTCTTTGACTTGTACCTTTGATAAGAGATGGTTAAATATTATGCTTTTTTATTTTTAGTGATCCTTACATCAAAGCCCACGAAACTTGCCTTTGCAAACTCTTCGTCGCTAATCAGTCTGGGGATGCAATTCTGACAATAAGATTACATATCTCCTCGTAATAAACACCTGCATATGCAAAAGGTGCTAGTCACTACATAAAAGCTAGCTACTGGAAGGCAAACAAGGGCGGAATATGCTCTACCTCAGGTGGTTCCCAATGTTAATCTACTGGATGATGTAGAGCTCTTGTTGGGCTATGAAGTAACGGCCAATGTCATTCCCAGGTTCTATGATGAATTGCTCTTTAAAAGTTCCCACCCGTTTGCTAGATATATCGATTGAAAGATCTTTAAAATGAGGCATTCCCTCTACTTGTACACCATCCCCACATATGAGGAACTGATTTCCAATTATGATGGATCCCGAAACACGAATTGCAACTCCATCTAGACCATGAGCACGGCACTGTAACTTTTCAACAACGTGAACAAGTTTCTCAGGAGGCCATTCACCTGCTAAAGTGCTTCGGATGTTTGACAAGGCTGTGAAGATGTCTTCTGGACCAACCGATTGTGTACCACGGAAACTATAGAATGAAAAACAACTCATCTTAGCATATAACGAGCAAGAGTTTAATGCAAAGTTTGAAGCTTAAAACTCTACATGGTTCTGTACCAAAAAGTTGATCCATCATTGTATAAGGTCTTGGCGTGTTGCCAAAGTTCATCCAGTCCATCAAAAAGCAAGTAGTAGTGTATAGTTAGCATCTGGCATCAACACCCAATAAGAATTAGCACAAGCAATGAGTGATTCCGTAAGCTTCCAGTTACAAATCCTAACGAAAGCTATTCTCTTGATATACCTTGCATAGTTTACACAAGTCTAACAACACAGCAAACTAAATCATCTAGCAGTTATATAAGGAAATTGGAAAGATTTTTTGCTCTTTGTTGCTTTGGAATTCATAAAATTGGAAAGACTGATGAGTGTCACTAAACCAGATTTTTATTTAGAAAGAGAGCTTTTGGCATGTAACAGTGGAATCTCATGACCTGAGATGACACATTAAAATACTTGAGTAGGCCTGTCAAGCATCAGGTTCTAATACATTATAGTCAACTTAATTCCAAATTTTGGATGTCTAACTTGGAAGCAAATTGCTCTTATCCACACGGTTGCTATACCTCAGCTGGAATTAGATTCCAAAGTTTTCCATCAAATTTTGCACAACATTCTCAGAACACCATGACAATAGATATTAGATGCATCTATACAGAGGTGTAAGGATGCAAAAGAGAATGGGCATCACGATGCCTGTATTGATGCACGGAGATTCATGAAGGGAGTCCCACACTTACATCTGCCAAATCCTTCATCTTTTGCGTTGGATCAAAAACACTACGGACAAATGCTGCTAGGTCTACATTTGTTTGTGCATACTTTGTAATAAAAGGGTGTGAAAGAAGCTGAAAACAGGAAAAAAATCAATGTCAGTGAATTACTTATGATTCATGTAGAAAATAATAAATGAGGTTCTTTAAATTACATTCATTTATAAGAACATATTATTTCGATATTGTTTACAAATGATGTCAAATATGAGTAGAAATATAGTTGGCAGTTCGAAATCCATGGCAATAGGAAACATTGCCTTCCTAAAGCTATTGACTGTTGAAAGTCTTGAAATTTACATTCTTTAACAGCCCCACTCTTAGTAGTTTATGAACGCTAAAAATCAAAATGCACATGGCTTATGAAAACAAATCACGAAATAAGCTGAAAAACTTTTGAGTTTATCCTATTGACTTGGAAGAACTATATTTCATCAGAGTAGCATAGTCATTTGGCTATGCAGATAGTAAAATATTAATGTACAAACTAAGAACACACGTGAAGCATTCATTTTATATCTATACGTAACATCTCAAAACACTGATGATAGATAACAAACTTAGTTTACCAAAACACTGATGATAGATAACAAACTTAGTTAATTTCAACAACCCTGTTCAACCGTATTTTCACCTGTTCCGCTGTTGGCCTAGCATCTGGATCCTTCCGTAGGCAAGAATCAATAAATGCGCAGAACTCAGGTGAGAACTTTTGTTTGGAAGGGGATGGTGATGGATCCTCCAATATCTTCCACAAAGAACCACCAATTTTAGGCAATTAATTACATGAGAAGAAAAGTTTTGCATGCACAGTTTAGACAAAATATGACACGTCATTAACCTGCAACATAAGATTGACTGGTCCTTCGGTAGCTGTATATGGGAATTCCCCTGTGCCACACTCTAGGAGAGCAAGACCAAGGCTCCAAATATCAGCTGGATATGAATAGCTGTCATTTCTAATTCGCTCAGGTGACATGTAGGTGACAGTTCCAACAAAGGTTGCACACTGGACATTTTACATTGAGCACCAAATAAGCAAGAAGTCTTAAGCAAGAAGTCTTACACATTCATTATCGATATTTATCTCCTCAAGTACAGGTCAATGACTATGAGCATTTTTACGTCAATATAGAATAAAGAAAACAGCCAGACATAAAAATGAACGAAAGTGCAGATTGGTGGCATATTCCTAACCATTGCCACTGAATTCTCCAGGCCAGCACTGATGCCAAAATCTGTTATTTTTGGTTCCCCTTTGAGATTCACAAGTAGATTTGCTGGTTTAATGTCTCTGTGAACTAAATATCTAACTCCATGCAAGTATTTCAGCCCCTAAAAATAGAAAACAAAATTATGGATAGGAAAATAAACAAATAGTACACAAATAACCAGCCAAGTATTAGCTGAAAGTCAATGAGGCAACAGCTAGTACTTAAAAACAAACAACGGTAAAAACCTAACTGAATAGGTTATCAGTTTCTTACATGAAGAAGCTTTTGAAACATATATGAAAGCACTGGTTCTGGTATATTTTTCCGCACTTGTAAAATATCTGCCAGAGAACCTCCATCCATGTACTCCAAAGCTATGCTTATTTGCCCAGAATCAGGAATGTAAAATGCTCCATGGAATTCCACAAGACCCTCAGAACAAGGTGCCTCACATAATGTTCGAATCTCAGTAAGAAGCTGTTGTCTCTTCTCCTAATAATTGAAGAAAAGTTACAAGAATAAGTCAATACAGAAACTAAATGGGTACCTTTTATATTTTGGTACTTCAACCTTGAAATACCTATCTTCAACTGAATTATCAGAACTGCATACCAGTCAAGAACAAGTCAAAGGCATACAGACAAAGTTACTAAATTAGGATAAATAGTGCCCTGAATTTTCGTTATGTGAAAAATCAGAACAAATCAAGCTACCATATCCCCTTTTAACATCCAGAATGGTACTTCTTACTGTACCACGGTGTGACTTAGGAAAGAACCTGCCAAAAGAAAGCAACTATAGAAAAGAGACGAAATGCTTGTAACAAAACTGCATTATTCATCAAGATGACAAAGATCACAGTAAGGAAATCAGCATACTGCCTCCAGCATGATCACAAGATTTCTCTCGAGTTAAATATTTACGAGAAATACTAGAAAATATAAACTATTAGAACTGGGCAATCTACTCTTCACGCAAGAAAAAATTGGAGCATGCAAATGAAGGACTCCTTGCAACAAGTTAATAGAAAGAAAGAAAGTGATGGTAAGAGATCCTGACCTTTTCAAAAATATTAATTTTCTTCAAAGCGAGAATCCTATGAGTAGGGATGTGGATGGCTCGCTGAACAACACTGCTTGCTCCACTACCTATGGCTCCAAAAACCCTCATCTCATAGGAGGCACATCGATAAGTCTTCTCACTGCGGTCTGTTGCATCTGGGGGTGAATAAGGGCACTTTTGTAATCCCAGTTCATTTATGTTATACACTCCAAATGATCTGCTTAACAAGTTAACAGTTCCACCATCCGATAGCTTCACATTTCCAATAACATTTCAGTTTCAATATCAACGAGTACCGTGCTAAATTCTCTCTATATAAGTAAAAAACTTACCATACAAGAATCATTAGGGTCGATGCTAGACCCAGGAAATCCCTTCTCAGCATCGAACAATGGTACAAGCTTCTTTTTTAGCTCTTCCAACCCAGCCATGACAAGTTATTGATTCACTTCAGTTGTGAGAGAAACATGGACAACTTCCAATTTGCCTAGCAAGTATATCTGTGAACCAAGAAAATCGATTACTCCCACAACTTGAAGTGATTAATTCATCATAAGAAACCGGAAATGGAGAATCAGTTCAGCTTTAATTCGTCAAGTGTACTTTCTCATTTCCCCAAACCTCAAACTGCAATCTTGATGCATGAATCGCGTTCTCCAACAATGTGAAACCAGAATATGGAAATTAAAAGCACGTGCACCCTTGTCTTTGAATATCGTAGATAAACAAATCGGTTCATGATTCTACCACCAAACACTATAGAAGCTGTATTGGGAAGAAGTAACCCAGACGCAGAAATTTTCAATAGAATCCCAAAAATCAAACAATCAAAATTCAAAACCCAGAAAGAAGTGAAGTCAACTACCCAAGAAAAGACTTAAACCAAGGGGGAAAACGAAGGAAGAACAGCCAGAAGATGTATTTCCCAAATTACAATTAGAAAAGCCAAAAGTATATTTAGCATAAAAGTTTAGTAATTCACAAAAACCAACTTACAATTACATGTTGATTCCCTTACAACTTGGTTCTGTTCCTCGGAAACAACTGTAAAAGAAACTACTTTCCTTTAGTTCGTTACTTGAGATACCAGCCAACTTTGGTCGGATTCGACTTGTTACGGTTAGGATCTATACTGTTCATGCTTGTTTCCCATTCACGCAATGTCACGTAGCAGAAATTGGGTTTCAAAGAAGCCCAGATGTGCGTCGGCCATTTTTTGGTTGTCAATGGACGACCTTTCGAAGAATCGGCTTGGTCTAATAAGCAATGTTATGAATACCGTATCAGGTTCGGTATCGGATTGAGTTCTGGAACAGAACTGTATCGGTATCGGTCGGTACTGAGTACCCTTTTAGAAATTTTTTAAAATTATAAAATAGTCCCTAAAATTTTAAAATTTGCAAAATAATCCATATTAGTATATTATACAGTTGTACTTTACAATTTACTAGTTTACTTCTTACATCAACGATGTTTTCAAAAATCTTAATAATAAATAATAATGATAATTAATATGAAATAACAATAATTTGTAAATATTTTACATA
>JAOSBM010000008.1:9671988-9683706 GCA_027568955.1 Erythroxylum tenue
GAGCAGCACTCACAGTAAGCCAAAATTAGAGTATAACTTCCTACGATCATCTCGATTGAGCTCAGTGCCAATGCTATCAAAGCAAACACATAAATGGCATCAGTAATGAAAATATTACAAGAGTTGTGTAGTCCATGCAGAGTGGAATGGCCCAAGTTACCTGTTTATGGTAATATTGACAGCCCTTCGATCAGCCTCAAAGGCAAGGAGGTCAGACATGATTTCAGCTGTGGCACCACCAAGTTTCTATTTGAAGTAAACATAAAACATGTGAACTTCCTGATGAGATACAAGTAGAGATCATATCTTTCTCCTTACCGTGATGTAACTATCCAGACTCACCTGACAAAACCTGTAAAAATCTTCAAGGTATGCCTTGTACAGAGTGTTCCTCATAATTTCAATATTCATGTCATCCAAATCCTAAAATTGTAACAAAGTGCAAGAAATATTACTAGGATAATCAAAATCCTCCCAATAGACGATCTGCATCAAAATTTAAAAACTACAACAGAACTTAGTATGCATTTATATCCAATCCTGGATATATAACCTGTTATTGATACCACCAGAAAATATGTACCCTTCAAGGAGTGTCAGAACTCAGAAGCATTTGTTGTTTTTGAGCAGAGAATTGGCAGATAGCTCATACTAGAATGAATAAGCAAGAAAAGCAGATGTGAGAGAAGCAAATGACAGTGATAAATACCTCTGATGTTATACACTCAGAGAAATATGGAGCCAATGGTGTGTCCACAAGAACAAGTCTATAAAGCTCCCGCATATTCTGAGCAACAGCCAAGGTGGCAATGCTGGGGACAAAAGTTAAGTATAAATAAGATATAATTCAAGGCTTATCAAAATCAAGAAATAGCAGTGTATAAGCAACAAAACCTGTCAAACATGCCCAAAGGGTGGCATTTCTCCAACAGTTCCTGAACATCCCTCTCATGCAAGGTTCCGGTAACAATCAAGACAACATTGTCTATCATATGACCATATCTAGTAAATAAAAAAGATCAACCATTAACGTTTTCCTGGCATACATAATTAAACAGAACAGCACATAAGAAAATCAACTTCTATGTACCAAAAATTGCCAAATTCAACTTCTATGTACCAAAAATTGCCAAATGAGGTCTAACCAAAAGGAAAAATCTTCTCTTTGATATACAATTTACAAACTAATTTTGCCAACTATCTAACACGCTTATATGGAACTCAACAAATCATAATAGAACAAAAGAATTAAGACTTACGTGCAATACTCTAAGAACGTAGATAAGGGCTCGGTGGCTTGACACAACATGTGCTTGTACTCATCAACTAGTTTAAGAGTACACTTCTCCACAATTGTAGTAGTATGCAAGGGGGATGGTTCTGCAATCAACTTACCAATCTCAAATAATTCACACATTAAACCAACCAATTCCATCAAAATCAAATATCAGTCACGAATCAAGCGGCCAAAAAGCTCGATCGTTTCCCACCATCCAAATCAAGTAAAAAAAGAGCACACAAACTACCTAATTTCATGAAAAATTAATCGAATCTAGGGGGCTCAATTTTCCGGGAAACCAAACAAAATCCCAAGAAGAATCAAAGAAGAAAACCGCACCGTTTTGAAGGTAAGGGCCGTACTCGGTGGCAGAGAGATGCATCTTGACGTCGTCGAGAGATTCGCACTGGCAGAGGTTGTTGTAATCAGCAGCGGTGAGCAGTCCGGATCTGTGTCCCCTAACGATCGCCTCCAGATAACCTCCATGAATGTTGAACGTTAGGGCTTCGAATCCGTACATTTTTTCTCTTTTTCTCTTCTTTTTCTTTTCTCTGCAACACCAAACAAACACAAATCAAACAAACAAATAACAAAACAAGTTCAAAGAGAGGTCAATTTAACTCAAAACCCATTCAAAGAATAATAAAATAAAAATCACAAAATCCCTATATCAGTAAATTTGAAACTTGTGCTCCCTCAGCACTTGTTGAACCCAAGTTTTCATTCCTTGAAGGGAACATCTTTTCAGTCAGTTAAAGTAGTTGTGCACTCTCAAAATAAGATGGGACACTTTGCCAATAGATTCATGAAAAAAAAAATCCAAAATTTTGGTTCAAGATCTAAACCAAAAACTTGAGCCAAAACCTAGATCTGGATTGAAGACCAAGCAACTGAGATATCCAGAGAGAACATAAATAAAAAGGAAGATAGATGATTGTAGAAGCCCAGAGTGACAGAAAAAGAAAGGGAGACTTAGATGAGGCAAAGAGACGAGATTGAAATGAAAGTAGGCTTACAACGTAGTAGGAAGGGGGGAAATCGTAAGATACTCTCAAATCATCAATTCAAATGTATCAAGAATATCCAGATACAATGTCAAAATCAAGTACATTACACGAAGAAACACCGTATATATGTAATTATATGCTAGATTATACCACTGAAAGCGAGAAAAAACTAAGATCTGAAGACAAACTAGGAAAAGGGCACGCCGAAAACCCTAGCCGGCAAGTACAAGATCTACGGATTCAATTTTGAAACAGAAAAGATAAAAACTGAATTAGTCGAAAACACTCCAATGATAACGCGAATCTCCACATCGTCGCCGTCACATCAAACACCTTATCATTCCCCGTCTCATTTCCACATCGTCGCGTTATCATTTCCAAACTCAAAACTCTGCCCCCATTTCAAAAAGTCTATGTATCTGACTCAAAATTTTCTAGAAATCCGACGCTTCAGAGATGAGGAGAAAGTAAAATTTAAAAAAAAAAACGGAATCTGAAGATCTACCGGAGAAGAAATCAATGGAGATCATCACAGAGAAAGAGTAGTATCGTAGGATTATCAGATGTAGAGATAAAAGAGATAGAAACTTGCCTGATGGTTCTATTATCTCTCGGATCTGAAGCTGAGGGAATGAAGGAGATTAGCGTAAAGGGCTGATATTCGTATTCTTTTTAACTCGTATACTCGCGGCCCTCTCTCTCTTTTTCAGGAAGTGATGGAATGGATACAGTTTTAACGGGATGATTTATAGAATAAAATTACCTTGGGAGTTGACACAAGGTGAGCTTGAAAGAACTGTTTACCAAAAAATAAAAAGGATTGGGAGTTTAATCGATCAGAGGGCCTGACAAGGTGTAGTTCATAAACATAAACGGCCTTGATTAGCAAACAACAGATTATAGTAGCTGTTTGCTGATTGCTGTATCGTCTGATTTGATCATACCGATTATTTATTAAAAATATTTGATAAAATTAGTTATTCAATATTATCTATTAATAATATTAGCTATTAATGTATAAAATGACTTATTAGAGCATGATTTTAAAAAAATTATTAAAGGTATGAATATTTTATATCTTAGTATTTCGTTAAATATTCTTATAAGAGTTTAGATATTTAATTTTACAAAAATTAAGTTTATAACTTTAATAAAAATAAAACATATAATAATAATAATAAATTGTTATTATTAAAAATTAATAATAATGATGATGATGATACACCCAAGCATAAAATATAACAATCCAAATGAAGTTTAACAACATAATTCAAATAAGGTAAAAAGAAATAAACACTACCGTTTAAAGCAAAGGTTCAAAACAATTCAAGAACGACGTCTAACTATCATTAAATTAGAAGCAAAATTATCACAAATCGTTGTCATCTCCTGAGTTATCTATTCTTCAACGCTTTATTGCATAGAGTTAACTTCAACATCTTGAAGGTATAAATTCAAGATATTGATCAATGATATTAAAAACTGGGTCACCAATTGTACTTCTTTTAATATAGTCATGCAACACAAAAGCTGCACAAATTATTCTATTTTGATTCATCAATAAATACTTAGACATTTTTTCCAATATCTTCTATCGAGTCTTAAGAACATCAAAAGCCCTCTCAATACAACTTCTCAATAATAAATGAGCTCGATTAAAAATTTCTCGAAATCCTTTTGAATTTGCACCACGAAATTCTGATAAATGATACCTTGTATTTAGGTAAGGTGTCAAATATCCTTCTCTTTCCAGATAGTCTTTTTCAACTAAGTAATATTTACTTGAGAGTCCACAGAGGAAATATAATTAGCATTGATGATATCATAAAAAGTCTAAATCATGAATAACAAATTCTACGAATCTTAAAATTAACTATCGGTGGTTTTGAAAATTTAAGTACCGGATTACCTATTGTATCAAGGAAAATACAAGAATCATTTGTTGATCCCTCCTAACACGCTAAAACATACGTAAATAGTAAGTCAAAGTCACATGCTGCCAATATGTTTGTAGTCGTTATTCCTATCCGTCCTCTATATCTCATTTGATTCTCGTCTACAACAACTACCGCTATATATTTACCATCAATAGCTCCAAAGTAATGTAATCCTAATATAAAACAATGATCATCAGATGATAAAACAACATTTTTCAATGAAAAATATAATGAAAGGGAGGAAGAAAACATTCAATTACCTTAAAATGTGGCATATATCTAACATCACTGGCAATTTGTTGTGGAATCTCCTTGAATTTAGATCTTTTGGTAAGAGTATATCCCTTAAAAATCCATCAATGACACTCAAAACTTCTTTAAAAACTCTACTCATATTTTCACCTGAATGTTGAAAGCGCTCTTGGGTATCTCTATTAGGGAAACCTTTACTTAGGACATACACGAATAAATCGACTTTCTCCAAAATAGACATCATATCCGAAGGTCTCAAACCATAATTGTTTTCCAAAACCATACATAATTGACTAAATATATTTTAATTCATCCTAAATGTATTAAAACATCGTTTTTCATAATCATTCAATAATACATTCATTCATAGTTCTCCTGTTTGATAGAAAGTCATGCTTCGTTCCTTGTATATGTGGTTAAGAAAATACACACCCATATAACCCGCTACATAAGCCTCCCAAAACTCATTCTCATTGTCCAAAAATTGCTTAATTTGTAGAAGTTGCATAATTTGTATAACATTATCATCCATCTCTACAAATCAGTAAGTAAAATTATATTCTAAATATCATTCATTCATAGAAATCAACAAGTAAAATTATATTCTAAATAAACAAGGCACTTATATGTCTAAATATAAATAAATAAATAATATAACACGTAATAAAATCATATATCATAAACAAGATAACATAATATAATAAAATAAGCTAACCAAGTTCATAATGTCTTAAAACATACCACGTCAACATAAGTACACAAATAATAAAAACAATAAATTAAACATAGTAATGCATAGATATAAACTATGTTTAATGTTTTTTATTTTTGTCATACTCATACATAAACTTGATGTATTCAACTCTATTTGTATCATCTAGTAAACCGAAAAAAATGGCCATTCTTTACAAATCTTAAATCAACATGTAAGTAACCTAAAATTCAGGAGTCTCAATTTCTAAACCAGGCAAAGTACATAGTTTTTCCAAAACATTCGTAACATCATGATGTGATGAACTTGCACCAGTACTCTGTGATGCCCCAATATTTATCGTGTTCAAAATTTTCGTAATAAAAGTAGCCATCTTCATTGTTACACTCTGTCTCTCGTGAATCAATTGCATCATATCGTCAAGCCTCTCATACATTGTTGCAGATCTTCCTACCCTTTTAGTGGAATCATTTATTGTACTCTTGTTGCTTTGTGAACTATTGTTCTCCAAAACCCTTTTACATCTTCTTTTCTCACTCCTCTCATCATGTGAAGCTTGAGGGGTAGCAATAAGAGTTGATGCATAGGTCAGGATAATTTCTCTCCAAACCTCTTCCCAATCACTAGTGACATGATAATTATTTAGTCCGCTAATCTCATCTATATTCTCATGATCATGATAACCTAGCAATTGATGATCAACATTATGACTATCAGGTGGAGAGGAACATATACTTCCTCAATTTCTCGTTGTTCTTGTGGAGGGTTAGCCAAGGGCAAAAAGCAATCTCTCCTTGGGCCAATCAATATCCAAAAAGTTGATCAACTTACATTCAAGCTTAGATTCAAGCCCTTCCTCTTTAATGTTTTAAAATTGTTATTCTCCTACAAAAAATAATAAACTTATATTTAACTAACTATTTAGCATTAAAGTAAAAGCAAATAACTTAAAATGGGCTAACCTTAATCTTCAAAGTCCATCACTCATCACTAGCAGCAATTGTTCCTTTTTCATAGTCCCATCCTAATCTCACTTCTTTCCTTTTCAACTGTTTTCAAAGACTTTATCTAGTTCTCATCTAACCAAACTTATTTTTAAGCTTAGTTTTATCCCATTGTAAGTTGGTTGCTTTGTGAAACTCTTCCTCCACCTTCTTTCATGGTATCCTTTGACAAATAACTACACCACGTTTTCCCTTGTTCCTTTGAATATATTGGTTACAAATGTCACAAAAGATAAGAAGTGTTTCTTTTGACCAACGAACCCTACCTATATCATTCCCCCTTAACTTTATTCTTTGTTTTTTTTTGGGATGATGTCATCTAATTATACAATATGAGAGAATATTATATACTAGTTAATCAATTTGCAATTAGTTTCACTAGTTAGTTACTTAAATTGGTTGCAATTAGACTATTCAAACAAAATAAATATATAAATAATTTTTATCATCGATATATTTTTATTAATTACTTAATTTAAAATTATTTGATCTCTTAATTTAAAACGAGTAATTGAATTAACTTGCGAATATTATTAAAAAATTATATAAAATTTTATTGTAATATATATTTTATTTAAAATATTATATTGTAAAAAAAATTCCATTAAATTACTGTTTGTTATATATAATAATTTAAGAAAATACTACTTCATTTGACATCAAAAGAACTATTAAATAATATTAGAAAAACTATTAAATAATTAACTAATATTAGAAAACTATTAAATCAAGTTTTAATGCATGATTACCTTCGGAGAAGAATAAAAAATTTAGAGATAAACCATATTAAACATAAAATAAAAAAGAGATAAAAGAGAGAGCTAGGGATAAAACAAAATAGTTGCAAGTTAGGTTTAGCCAGAATGACAGGAGAGAGTTCAAAATTAATAAGGTCATTATAAAAAATAATGGCCCTTTTCTGTGCACTAAATTTGACAAATTTGATTAGCAATTTCAGAAACATGAGTGTGCGTCTAATAAAAAAATATTTATGCGAATGTATCTTTTTAGGATTGCATATTTACTGTGAATAATAAATTTATTAAATATTTGTCTATTAATTTACTATTTGTTTATATACAATAATTTAAGAAAATACTACTTCATTTTGGTAACAAAGAACTATTAAATAATTAAATAATATTAGAAAAAGATAAAATTTTTTGTAAATATTAAATAATCAAGTTTTAATGCATGATTATAAACCATATCAACAAGATTCAGAGAAGAATAAAAAATCTAGAGAAAATCATCTTATACATGAGTGTGCGTCAAATAAAAAAAATATTCGTGTGAATGTGTCCTTTTAGGATTGCATATTTACTATGAATAAGAAATTTATAAAGTTTGATACAACATTTCAGGAACATGAGTGTTTGTCAAATAAAACAAAATATTTGTGTGTTTTGTTTAACAGTATGAATATTTGGAAGACTAATCTCTATATAAATAGGAATATCAAAACTATTAAAACATAATGGTTATTACAAACATTATAAAACTATTAAAACTAACACGTAAGTACTTTTTTCTTCTTTGCTTTTTACTTATTCTTTTGATCTCCTGTAGGTACTATCATAATCACAATTCTCTCTGGCTCAATCCATTCATCTTCATTCATTATATTTCTACAACATACCAAATAACATAAGCCACACAACTAAAATTGTTAGCAGGGAACAATTAACAATGATGAAGGAGAACAACTAACAAGGCATGAGATTCTCTGTCTCAAAAAATATGTACCTATTCTGTCTCATTTTATCTAAGCCCTCTATTTATGTGGGTCCCACATAAATAGAGGGCTTAGATAAAATGGGACAGAATAGGTACATATTTTTTGGGACAGAAGATCTGCTCCCAACTAACAATGGCGACTAACAAGTGTTTAGGAAGAAGAGAGAGAATCAATTTACTAAAGAAGACGTCACTGGTCAGGATTCGATTGACGAACTGTTGTATCGGTCGTCACTTTATGTGTTAGTGAAATATAGGGAGAGTTTTGCGTATAAATATGTTGTAATGTAAGATTGTGCTGAGCTTTTTCATTTTAAAGATAAAAAGAGACGGTGGGGCAATTGGGAGTAATAAATGGAGTTAAATGCAATAAATACAAAGAGTAGCTACAACCTCTACGAAATTAATGCAACTTTCTACGGCAGATAATGACACCTACAATATATTTTGGTTGACACAGTAAAGACTGTAGCAAATTCATATTATTTCAACTACTATCAGACTTCATTTAATGAAACTAAATATGAGAACAGTAATAACTGTAGCAAATCCATATTTATCTCAACTACTGTCAGACTTCATTTATTGACACTATATCAGAGAAACACGATGATGACTGGAGCAAATCCATATTTATCTCAGTTATTGTCAGACTTCATTTATTGATAGATTTAGTTTCATTAAATCTCATATTTTCAATAACGTAAAATTACCTGTTAGGTTGAGGTGAGGGGACAGGCATTTCTGCACCCACTTTACCTAAGCCTGACTTGCAAAATAGCAACATGAGGAACCAACATGAGTTTCAAACAGTTGTTCAGTAGAAAAGTAGTCTTCATGTTCTAAGACAGTAAAATCATACCTTCAACTGAAAATGCAATATGAGTTTTAGCTATCAGACTGTTTTTCAGTTTTCCATTTGGTTCATCTTCCTCAAGCAAATTCAAAAGCGAGAACTGTGAGAAGAGAAAGAGATTTTTCAAGTACAAGTTAAAAAATAGATGGTTATTAACACTAATGACATGTTTGGTTGAGTAGAATTAAAGACGAATCCAGAAATTTTTTTGAGTGAGGGCAAAATTTTATTGGAAGCAAAAAAATTTTTTTAATGGAGGCAAAATTTTAATGAAAGCAAAATTTTAAATTTTGTATGAGTTAAAAATTAAAATTAATAATTTTTTCATGTAAAAATTTTTGGAGTCAGTGAGGGCAAGTGCCCCACTATGACTCCGTCCCTAAGTAGAATAGTTATTCTATTCGTGATGCATTCTTAATGAATAGTAATTTTTTGTTTGGTTAAAAAATAACATACAAAATAACTAATTTCAAGTTTAATTATTTCTGCACTTTTAAGTTTTAAGAATAGTTAAAAATACCTCATTTTGTTTTTATCTATTCTATAAAACACAAAATAGGTATAGACAATCTTTCTCTCCGTTATTATTATTATTATTTTTTTCGGTACAAAGGAAAACGACGGAAAGCTAAAGTAACGCACTGCCCTACGGTACAACAGCTCACTGAACAAGTGTCAAAAGGTTCAGTTTTTTGAGGTTTCAGTTCATGAACGACTGCTTCATTGGAACTTGTCTTCTGTCGTGCTCTTTTTTTGATCTCCTCTTACATAGTAACTCTCCCTCTCCCTCCCTCCCTCTCCCTCCCTCCCTCTCTCTCTTGATCTGTTCGTCATTTCAGACATATATTTCACAGTTAGTCGTCTGTTGTTCTTTTTTTTTTCTTTGTTCCTTTTGATCGATGTTTTCTTTTTGTGTGTGTGCTTCATTTGGCTCCAAGGAACTTGTAAAAATCGAAACTTTTCCGTCAACATGGCACTCTTCGAAAGTTTACGAGTTGGGTGATCAATTTTGTTGTTGACTTCTTTCATTTCAAGCTTATGGAATTCAACGATTGGTGGGTGAAATTGTTTTTCCCTGGAAATAAGGAAAAAGCCCAATTCTTTTCTTCACTAGATATGCAATGAAGGGATGTTTGTAGGTTTGAGATAATCGTTAACTATTTTCTCTATATTAACGTTTTGGAACGATGTTGAACGTGGACGAAATCTATTGTTGTTATCTCTTATTTTTTGTTGCTACTATGAATTGTTATAATGATTTGTGTTGATGGCAGGAATCTGAAACAGAAACTGCCGGAGAAATGGAGAACTTAGATGCAAATCAGCTTCCTGAAGTGGACTCGTTGCCAGATGGCTTTGTTGACAGCTCAACTGATCCTTTAGCTCCTCAAACCCCAGATTTAGGGCAAGAGAAGCTGCACAATGATTGCAAGGAGGACAAGATCGCGGCAGAACTTATAAATAATGAAGCTCAACCAGTTCAGAATGGGAATGAGGTGACCAAAAACAAGCGATAGCATTTCCTTGTCCAGTTTATAAGTTTGATAATGCTTGCATGTTCTTCTGCGCACTTGCTAGAAGCTGTTGATTATGTTTGTGTAAAGCAGGTAGAATGTCCAGATGCCATGCCTGATTCAGCTACCTTGGTCTCGGAATCTCCAATTGGGATATCTGAACATACAAATGTGCAAGAGCATGTTCAAGGGAACTGTCAAAGTACAGGCAGATGTAATGACACTCTTCTGATTCATTTCTTTGCTTCCTGTCGTCTTTGAGTGTCTGAGATTGTTGATTCTATGGTACATCCATTGCAGCCATTCAAGGAGATATGAACACACAAACAAGAGATGCTAAAGTTTTGCCATCTTCAGCTACAAGTGAATTACAGAAAAGCAGTAAAGTAGTTAGTAACATCTTATGGCTCGTTACTGACCCAGGATTACAGCATTCTTAGAAAATGTCATGGTGTCAGTTTTTCTCTGGATAGTTATCATATTTGGGGACCTTTCCTGATTCATGATACCCTATTAATTGCCACAGGAATCTGGTGATGCAAAGCGAAAGAACATGAAAAAAGCATTGAAATCAGAAAAGGAGCTTCTAGAGTTCATGTTTAAGTATCAACAGGTTCTTGCTGAGAGAGATGCAGGTGAAATTTAATGTGGCATATGAAACCTTAATGCTTATGTATTCACATCATGCATATTATATGGTTGTAGTTTGTGACTTTTGAAAGGTTTTTGCTTGCATCTAAATATGCTATCTAGATTTAATATTTATCCTCCATATAATGATGAAGTCATCAGGGTTTGAATTTTTCTCAGATATATTGACTACGCAACTAAATTATCTGTAAGATTTTTGCGTTTACACCTTATGTATTTGCATCCATATCAGGATTATATGTTCTCTTTCCTAAGAAGAAACTTTAATAAAGATGGTGGCACTTGGAGCTTATCTAAAATTTTGCCTGCTTTGGAGATTGATTGATACTGGGTATTTGATATTATTCAATTCATAATTGTTGCAGCTATAGGTGTTCGTGACAAGCTTGAATCATTGTGTAGAGAGTTACAGCGTCAGAATAAATTATTAATGGTAAGCTTTCCAAAGCTAATTTTATCATCATACTGTAGAACTCAAGATTTGATTGCTGATTTCATCGACATTGTTGTCTGCTTTATGTTTTGGGAATAAATTCACAAATGTGGTGCAAGATCTGCCAAGTGAGAACTGATTTGCTCATAAATTAACAGGATGAATGCAAACGGATGTCAACAGAGGGGCAGAATTTGAGATTGGATTTGTCAACCAAGTGCCAAGATGCATTAAAGGTTTTGGTTTACATTTTTTTACCTAATGAGTACCTATGAGCTGCTACTAAGACGAAGCAGGTTATTTGATTCTTTGCTCCTGGTACAGTAAATTATCATT
>JAOSBM010000008.1:9699740-9722512 GCA_027568955.1 Erythroxylum tenue
TATAGGCTGCTCGGCTACTGACTGTATAGACTGCTCGGTTACTGACTGTATAGACTGCTCGGTTACTGACTGTATAGACTGCTCGGTTACTGACTGTATAGATTGCTTAGTTACTGACTGTATAGACTGCTCGGCTACTGACTGTATAGACTGCTCGGCTACTGACTGTATAGACTGCTCGGTTATTGACTGTATAGGTTGTTTGGCTACTGACTGTATCGACTGCTCGATAACTGACTGTATAGACTGATCGACCGAACCGACTGAGTAGAACGACCGTGTGAGATCAGCTTAGGACCGATCACTAGACTGTGAGATCGGCTTAGGACAGATCACTAGACTGTGAGATCGGCTTAGGACCGACCAAAAGACTGTGAGATCGGCTATGGACCGATCGTTGCTCTACGCTTCTGTTTTTCTTTTACATACATTATTGACCGTTTTACTTATAAGTGACTGAATGAGCCATCGCTCATGGTCACTCATTGAGTTCGCAAACTCACCCCAAATGTACACCTTTTTCTCAGGACTCAAGGCTACCCCGTTCGACTACGGGTGCAAGTCCAAGGATCGAAGTGAGGATCAGTTCGCGTCTGCATGTGTACATTTCCTTTATTGTCTTGAAAAAGGAATGTATCAATGTGATAAACTGTATATGTTAGTAAATAAAAGTGACCCTATTATCATTGATTTCCGCTTATGCACATATTTTGTACTGCAATTGGGTTGCTTTTCTGTCCTAACACGTCATTCTCGCGGACACGGACTCGGATATCACCAACGATATCGGGTTCGGGTCACGCGGGAGTGGGGTGTTACACTTCATCACTCTTACTTTCGAATTTTTTGAGTTGTTCCTGATCTCTAAGAATATAACATTTACTGCCAAAAACATGAAAGTATATTATATCTGGTTTCTTTCTCTTCCATAGTTCATAAGATGTCTTGTTTAAGATACTTCTAAGATGAACTATGTTGCATATGTAGCATGTTGTGTTCACTTGCTTTCGCCCAAAACCGCATTAATATTTTTCTTCCATTTAACATAGATCTGGCCATTTCTTAAAGAGTTCAATTCTTCCTCTCTGCAACTTCATTTTGTTGTGGAGTTTTAGGTGTTGAAAATTCTTGTAAGATACCATATTTGTCACATAAATCATTGAATTTTGCATTCTCAAATTCCCTTTCGTGATCTGATCGGATCCTCAACAATGTCATATTTTTTAGATTCATGACCTGCATACATAAACTTGTAAAAGCCTTAAAAGTATTTGATTTCTCTTTCAAAAACGATACCCAAGTGTATCTAGAATAATCATCAACACAAGTTAAGTATCTCATTCCACCAATGCTAGCATATTGCGTTGGACCAACCAAATCCATGTAAATTAATTCCAAAATATATGAGGAAGTAATGTGACTAACCTTTTTATGTGACACTCTCATCTGTTTACCCATTTGACATGCACTACATACCTTCTTATCTTCTTTGTTCATTGTAAGCAAACCTCCCACAGTTTTTAATTTCTTTAACTTACTAACAAGCTCATAATTACGTGCCCAAGCTTTTGATGTCATAGATCTATATTGTTATCATATGAGGCTGATTTACAAGTGGCAGTGACTTGCAATATATAGCAATTGTCTGCTGATCACCTCCTATTCACAAGACATTCTCCTTATTCGGTTAACACCCTACACTCATCACTTGTAAATTTAACCAATAAACTATCATCACAAAGTTGGCTTATACTTACCAAATTGACTTTTAATCCATCAACGTGAAGCACATTCTCGAGGTGTGGCAATCCATCCACGCATAGTGTTCCTCTACCAATCACTGAAGCCTTATTTCCATCACCGAAAGTCACATGTCCATCCATACGACTTTGATAATCGGTTAAGTAGCTCCTTTCCCCTATCATATGACGTGAACATCCACTGTCAAAATACCAACCATTATGAGAAGTAGCCTTCATGGATTTAAGAGCTGCAAGAGCTTGCAATCGACCCTTTTTAACCCAAATGTGCCTTGGTTTCATCACATACACAACAATAAACAAATTTCCAACACCCGTAAACATTTCTTCATCGAAACCATGCAAATATCGGGGCTGCAACAACCACAATTGCTATTGGAATTTTCTCACACAGTAACCACTATCAACAATCATAAAACTCCTACACAACTCACTGTTTTCGTTCAAGAGATAGAGAATGCACAACTGCAAAGATTCCACACAATCACGCAAAACACAAACAGAAAAGCCAACTGCTAAATCACCCTCAATAGATGTTTAAAATAGAAGAATGTGTAGTTACCAAATCACCCAAAAATAAAACATGCAGCAACAATATATAGATTAATAATCAACGTAAACTTGGTTGCATAAGATTATAAAAAAGGCCTTTAATGGTTATTCGACGAAAAACGTAGCTGCTAAAAAAATTCATCAACACTAAAAACTAGTCCACAACATATACGGAATACTTGACCCAAAAATCAGCAAGCCACAAAATAATGTCTTCACACAAATCTTATCATTTTTCTCACCAAAAATGACGACCAATTAGCCCACACATCACGTGAAACACAACCAATGACAGTTGTTATTTTCAAACCAAATCTCATCTTTCCTTATATAGCCATTATCCCAAAATAGGCTATACATTAAATCCCATTCATATTTAGAATTCTAAACCTTATCAAACTTATCTTGAAAGAGTCCCACATAAATCCAACTACGTTTAATTATTAAATAATGTCAAAAATTAAATAACAAGATATCATGACCTATATCTTAATAGTTTGTCTAAGTCAATAACTTGGGAGATGGACTATGGGTTAAGAACAATAAGCTCATACTAAATATTAATACATAACACAGATATAAAACTTTTAAAATAGATTCTAGATCAACAACAAAATTACATAAATTTTCAAAAGCACCTTAATATGTAGTAAGAGGTCGATCAACCTAGGCTTGAAAAGTTAAGTACAATGATTGTCATAAGAAGATAGTCCAAATCAGTGTTTTGAAAATCGGACCGAACTAGCCGGTCGGACCGAAGAATTAGTCAACCGGAGCATGAAACAGTCCAACTTTGCCCTTATTTTTTGTGAGTGATTGGCCCGTTCATTTTACGATCAGACCGATAAAAACTTCTAAATCAGTGTAAGAAAGGATCGGCCGGTCCATTTAAAATGCCTTTATTTTAGAAAGTAAAAAGCTAAATATTAAAACTCAGAAGGAATTAAGAACAGAAACAAGACACACGCCACTCTCTCAAGTCTCAAGTCTCTTCTCAGCCACTGCCACTGTTCACTCTGCATCGGTCACTATCCTTAGCAGTTCAGGTCTCTCTCTCTCACGTCTCTCTGTCTCTCTCTCTCACGTCTCTCTGTCTCTCTCTCTCTTAATAAGTTTGTGTTTCATTTTTCCTGTGCTTCTCCTGGGAATTTGCAGGTTCATTTCTTTCGGGATTCAGTGACTTTTTATTTTTATTTTCATTCTCCTCTGGGTAGAAGTCAGCATCTCTTTTAGGTGTGTTTCTGGATATCAATTTTTGCATCTGTTTCCATATTCAAGCTTTGAATTTGATTAATAATTCTTAAAAATATCTTTCATTTCTCTTTTGACTTAACTTTTCAGTCTTCACTATTATTATACTCTTTTTATCTACTAAACTAGTCTTGTCAAACTTGTGTTGTGCAGACCTTTCTTACGTGCAAACAACAACATTAATAATTAGAAAGAAACAAAATTAATATGGTACTATCTAAAGTTATATGTAAATTTAGCAAATTTTGTTGCTTTATGCCTTTATCTAATCACTTTTTTTTTCAAAGAACGGTCCAAGTTTTGGTCATTCTTTGTTTAATTCTGATTATGGAATTCGTTTAATTCTAATTATGGACAAGTTTTTTTAAAATCACATTTTTTCTTTTTTGATATCTTCTAGATCTGTCTCAATTAGATCATTAGATGTAAGAATTTACTTGCTATAATTTGTATCAGCTAATAGCTTGCTGTGAGTAACTTACCTATCTAAAAGCTAGTTTGGTACATAATCTATTATCTAGTTAGCGGTCTTGCTAAAAAATTTGTGATTAGAGAGATTGAATGCTATATATGAATATGACATTATAAAATTTTGTGTAATTTTTATAAGAAGTTCATAATTTAGAAACATGGATATTCCTAATGAGATTAGTACTCCAAATGATTGGAATACTCCTAATCCCAACACACAATCATCTGGACAACAATCTACAGCGAACTCAGTTAATCCACATCGTCGAAAAATCAATCCTGCATGGGAGCATTTTTCTTTGCATAAAGAGGGCACTACTAATATATTTACTTGTCTACATTGCTCATTGGTTTTTAGAGGAGGTGACATAAATAGGATGAAACAACATCTTGGTGGTGTACCTGGTCAAATAAGTTCTTGTAAAAAGGTTAGTCATGATGTCCGTTAAAAAATGTTGGAGTCATTAAGGCAAGTGCAACAAAAGAAGCGAAATGAGGATTTGAATGAAGCATATAGTGATCAACCTAAATCTCAAGAGGAAATTCAAGAACTACAACAAACGTGTTCAACTAAGAGACGAGCACTTGGTAAACACAAAGAGAAAAGGAAATCTGTTGATATGGAAAGATATTCATATTATGCTCCAAGGACAACTCCAGGGTCTCAACCAAGTTTGAGAAGTGTGTTGTCTAGTAAGGAAGCAATTCACAAGGCACATATTGCAATTGCTAGATGGATTTTTTATGCTTGTATTCCTTTCAATGCAATTTAGTCTCCTTACTTTCAAGAAGCTTTGGATGCAATTGCTGCTATTAGGCCTGGGATTAAAGATCCATCATATTATGATTTGAGGGTTAATTTGTTAGGAGATTGTAAGAGAGAATGCTAGCTACTTGTTAATAAAAATCGAGAAAATTGGGCTAAAACAGGTTGTACAATCATGGCAGATGGGTGAGTGATCAAAGACAAAGAACTTTAATAAACTTTCTAGTTTATTGTCCAACGGGTATAATATTAGAAGTTTTGTTTGTTATTATACAAGTTAAGCTTTTTAATTTTGTTTATTTTTTTAGGTATAACATTTGTGAAATCTGTTGATGCTTCAGATATGGTAAAAGATGCGAGATCATTATTTAATTTATTTTGTGAAGTTATTGAGTGGGTTGAAGCGAATAATGTTGTTCACGTAGTGACATATAATGCAACAAATTATGTAGCAGCTGGAAAATTGGTACATGAACGCCACGAGCATATTTTTTGGTCACCTTGTGCTTCCTATTGTTTGAATCTCCTTCTAAAGGATATTGGTACTATGCCTCACGTTGTAGAACTTGTTTCAAAGGCTTCAAAGGCAACTTCTTTTGTATACAATCATATGATCTTCTTATCTTGGTTAAGAAAAAGGAAAGGTTGGAGAGAGATAGTGCGCCCAGGGGTAACTCAGTTTGTCACTACTTTCATTACTTTGAAAAGTATTTATGATCATAAGCATGACTTACAAGCTTTGGTTATTGATTAGCACTTTACTAGTCATAGATTGACAAAGACTACAACAGGAAAATCTGTTAGTTCTATTTAGTTAGGTAGCAAGTTTTGAAATGATTGCTTGATCATGGTGAAAGTTGTGGCTCCTATCATTCGATTGTTGAGAATTGTAGATGCGGATGAAAAACCTTCTTTGGGTTATGTTTATGAGGGCATGCTTAGGATAAAAAATGCAGTGAAGGAGATCTTTAAACAGAAGCCACAATTGTATAAGCCTTACACCGATATCATCAAGGCTCGATGGGATAAGCACTTAAAGCTTAATCTTCATGCTGTAGCGTATTTTTTGAATCCTACTTTCTTTTATGCTGAAGGCTATCGTGAGAAGAATATGATTGTATCTGCTCTTCTTGATATGCTTGATATAAAAAGCTTTTGTGCTGACTTGTTGAAAGGCATTCAAGAGATTCAAGTTTATCGTGATCGCCAAGGAACTTTCAATCAAGAAAGCGCTCTTAAGGTGTTAAAGTTAAACACCTTACGCCCTGGTAACTATTATATTACTACTAATATAATACTTTTTAATTTTTAATTATATTCTTTAATACTTTTAATGTTTCTTATCTATGAGTATTTTGTTGTTTGATAGTTGCAAATTTTTTGTAGATGAATGGTGGCGATTGTATGGGGGTAGTGCTCCAACATTGCAAAAGTTAGCTATTCGTATTCTTAGCCAAACATCTTCTTCTTCTGGTTGTGAGAGAAATTGGAGCTTTTTTGAATGCATTCACACAAAGAAGAGAAATAAATTGGAGCGTCAAAGACTATGTGATCATGTTTATGTCACTTACAACTTGCGTTTGAAGAATCGATATTATTGTTTTCCACTTTTAGTTAAATGTTATTAACTTATTATTATTGTTTGCGATTTCCAACATAGTTGTATTTGAACTTACCATTAATGTTTTGTTTTAGGTTGCCAAACAAGAAGATGAAATATGATCCTATTGATTATGAATCTATAGACAAACTTGATTTTTGGATCATTGAAAACAATGGATCCTCAGAGCTTGGTGAGGAAGATCCTGAAAAAGCTATTTATCAGGAAAATGCAATTCTAATAATTGATGAAGAACCATAACAATATGAAGGTTATTATTACTTTACTTTATAATATAATATTAAAGATTAGATATATTATTTCCTAGTGTAATTTTGTCTAATATTGTTTATTATGAAATTAGGTGATGAAGAAATTGCCAAACAACCAAATTTGGAATTTGTTGAAGTTGTTCATATTGGCGATGATGAAGGAGCATTTGATTTTGATGATTTCAACTTGAATGAATATTATGATTAGTGATCTTCATTTTTTAATCTTTTTGATGAAATATGACTGTGAGCTTTGTTATCTTATTTTGTGTTATGTTGGTGAGCTTAAAAAAAAACTTGTATATTTTGAAGTTTGAAGTAAGTTTACAATTAGATAAATAATTAAATAGTATGTTTAAAAATTATCTTTTATATATAATATATAAAATAAAAATTTATATATTTATTAGTGATCGGTTCGATCACGGTTAAATTCCGGTTGAACCATTGACATTTGAATCAGTTTTTTTTTGTTTAGTCACCAATCCAGTTTTTAAAACATTGGTTCAAATCGAATCTTAGTATTCAGTCAATGAGAATTGTGCATCAATTTGAACCAACTTAAAGTACCACCTTGCATATAAAATGCAATAATCTCCAATCACTACTTCACAATAATCTCCAATCACTACTTCATAAGAATCCAGTAGTATTAAATTTATTGTTCCACTTGGAGCAGTTAGTCAAGAGGGTTAGAACCATTACAAATGGCATTTGTAGTTTTGGTGGATAAGGACCAAAAGCTTGAGAGAATGTTACTGTAGGAGAGGATGAGGGGGTGGTTCTTTAAAAATGGATGGTTGGGAAGATGAAGGTGAAGATTGATGAGAATTAGAAACATGTTGCTGTATGTTAGAAACTATTGAGAGTAGAGAAAGATGCTCCTCTTCACAGGAAGCTTGAAGAGTAACATAGCATTCTTACCAAAAAAAAAAGAAAAGGAAAAGGCTGAACTAGTTGATATTCTCTACGAGGACAGTAGAGTTGGCAAAGACATTTTTCACACTTCCATTTGGTTTAGGAGATCAAAGAAAAAAAGAACAAGAGAAACGAATAAGGTACGAAGGCCAATAGATGAGAGAGAAAATTGACCTAAATCTACACTTTTAGGCAAGTAAAACATTGATTTATATTCTCTTTAAATTAATATTGTTATTAAATAATATTGATATGTAAATGCATATAATCAATATTTAATTTTATTAATATATATTTTTTAATTAACCACAATTCAAGCATATGTAAGAAACTGTTATCTAATAATTTTTACTGGTTTCAAAATTTGAAAAAAGTAGGAAGAATATATTTTTACGTGCACTGCGACCTGGAGGGATGGAAAAAGTTGCAGTAGCAGAAGCAGAAAACGACAGCCATTTTGAGTGACCCGAGGATGACAATAGGTTAGCTATAAACTTAAATTTAATTATTTTTAATGGGTCAATAGGTTAAATTAATATTTAATATTTAAAATTTATTTTTTTAATTAAGATAATATTATTTGTTTAGAAAAGTTAAGTTTTAAATACGCTTAAAATTAGATAATTTAAATTTAAATTTGATTTAAAATAAAACGTTATTTTATATTTTTTAACCTCCACTGTTATGATTGGACGTTATTTAATTAAACTGTTCTAATCTTATTTTTATTTCAAAACAAACTATTCTTTTATTTATATATCTAAAATAACGAAATTTTAAGTAAACTTTAATTATATATAAAATGACGTTGTTCTAAATAAAAAGAAAGTAGAGCAAGTTAATTATATATAAAACGGGACGTGATCCTCTGTACTCTTATTTTATACCTACTCTGTGCTCATTACATTCAAGCTATTTATTTACGTAGGTCTCGTATAAACGGATGACTTAAATATAATAGGCACAGAATAAGTATAGAGGAAGAGATATAGAAGATTCGAGAGCATATAAAACGACGTTATTTTGAATAAAAGGTGAGTAGAGCTGAGTATTTGGGACAGAGGATTTGACACCAATTTGATTCCGTCATTAACTAGCGCGCCGTCTGTCTCTCTCTCTCTTCAAGTAAGTGCTCCTCTTCCTCTGCATGGTCGATGAATTCTGAACTTTTATTTTCCTTTATCTCGGTGTCTCTAATCAGCTACTTGAAGTTGAAGGGTTTTTCTCTTTATTCTTTGAATCCTTTTCAGGGACAAGTAACTGCATTGTTTTCCAGGGTTTGGTTTGAAGGTAATTCATGTTCTATTTGCTATTGTTTCTTTTTATTTTGTTTTTTAATTTTATTTTTTGGGTTAAGTACTGTACTCTTTTGTTCTTTTGTTTGTTTTTATCCTTTTTCTCAGTGGGTTAATTGAAATAACTCGTGATGACTGGAGAGTTTGTAGTTCTACTTCTGATTTTATAAGCTCAATGCTCAGCGAGAAATTTTGTTTCTTCTATAAGTGTTGCAGTACATGAATACAATTTGATGAAGAAATGGGATTTTGTTTGCCCAGTTGTTTGGAATTTTTCCCTTTATTTCCTCATTTCTGAAATGGAATTCTATTAGAAAAAAAGGTTTCTTTTTCAGCAAATCCACAATTAACGAAAAGTTGTCGCTTTAGTTCAAATCCACAATTAACGAAAGTTGTCCCTTTAGTTCCGATAAAAGGAACACAATTACAGATGAGTGTAAGGAAACTTTCTTCTCAAAAATCCATGTTTGGGATGTTTTTCTGATTGGGAGTAGGGATTAGACTGTTTATGCATCTGTCTCCTGTTGTGTTGTTTTGGATGCCTTGTTGTGTTTTGGGTGTGATGTCTCAAATGCAAAGGATGAACATGCTTGGGTAAAAATTTGGGTTTCTTTTGACACATAACAGCATTTGAAGAACATTTATGTGCTTGGCTCACTTGGGAGAATGGTAATAGGAATTATAATGAATATAGTGAGGAATGGAAATGGATATGACTTCCATTTCCTTCCATTCGTCACCATATTGGGGGGTATGGAGTATTGTCTCAAGAGGGGATATAAAAATTCTGTTCATCCAATCATAATATATTACCAACCATCTTTTTTCATTCCTTATCTATTCCTTTCTTTTCATACCAACTAGAGTCTCTAGCAGGCTACCTGTGTTTACTGCCTAGTGCACATGTGAACTTTGTAGATAAATGCATATGTTGCATCGGCAATATAGATGAATGGATGTAAGTTGACAATTGGTATGAAATTTTAACAACTGTACGACAAAGAACGGTAATAGATATGGGCATGGTAATTTTGGTGCATGAAGTGTCCCAACAAGGGGAGGAGCAAGAAATTAGGTTCAGTTGGGTGAAAAGCATATTATGCTGGGAGCTGGAGGGGCAGCACATTATAATCAGCACAAAAAATGCAACAAAAGGGCTTTAAGCACCCATGACCCCTGTTTGGCTCTGGCCTTGGACCCTTGGTGCCAAACATGCTGTGCCTATGCCCCATTCAATTATTTTTATGCACTTGAATGTTAACAAGAGATGTTAGAAATGTAATATGATCTTTTAATAATGTATTATTGGCCTTCAGTTGTTTTGGTTGTTAGCACTTTTAGTTCCTAAACATGTTATATATTCATAATTGAGTGGTTTGAGTCCTTGCGTAACTTCTATATGTTTTCAAATGGTTTAAGTGGAAAATGCATGTTAGAAGTGACAATGCTGATAAAAGACTTGGAAGGCTTGAGAAATTTATCAAAATGATGATTCGTTCATAATAAGAAATTCAAACCACCCCCATCGTTCATGAGTAGGGATATTAAAAACAGTACTTTCGTTGTGTTAGTATATTATTACACTGTACAATATGAATAATATGAAGTTTCTTTTAGCGGATGTCCATCTTTTCCCCCAAGTAGAAGTTTCAACTTAACTTACACCTTATACGTTATTTTCAAATGCCTTTTTCATGACGTATCTTCAGATAACTTTTGTCCTACTTTCATTTTTGTTTATTCTTTTGGGTTTTGCTTTTGGTTTGTATTTATTGATCTTATCTAATTTATTTCTTAGCAGCTTGGAAGACTTGTCAACAACAGCGTACAAAGTAAATGGTACTTTTCTTTTCCTGAATTTTGTTTTAAATTAATCCTTTGCAACTTTTTTCTTGCATAATCTTGTAATTCTGCCGTCCTTGCATAGTCTTGTAGTTGATTGTGTTTCTGAACAATGAAGAGAAGCTGAAGTATTCGTCATTGTAAATACATGTGTTGCTGTTTATTCTAATGCATTTAATTTGCCCTTCCATGCATGTACTTATATGTGAATTTCCACAGGGTGTGGATTCTTTCGATGGAGAAGATGACACTTTTGATTGGAATAGCGAAGACGATAGTTGTGCTGATTCCTCTTCTTCAAGTTTAACACTTCCTAATGGAGAAGCTAGAGCAAGCTCAGCGGAGGTGAATGATTGTTCATAGTCCCTAAATTTCTCTGCCAGTTCTTTTATTTGATTGTACCAATACTTTCTTGTCATAATAGCTTCATCCAGTTACATGCCTTGCTATCTTGTCGAAATCTCATTATTGCATTCATCTGTTCCAAAAACGTGTCTCCTATGTTGCATAACTGTGGTGCACTTATGGAAGGCTTATAAGTCAATAGGTGTGCCACTTTATTGTCAGATACCTTCTACCTTATTTGTGGTGTCTGCGTTATGATGCATCCTACTGATTGTCATTTTTCTTATCATAAAGCTCCTTTACCTTTATTTATTAGTGGTGAACGCATGATCATGCATATGTTCATTCTTGTTTCTCTTATTTTGTTTAACTGCAAGATTTTATCTTGATAGTTGTAGTCTATTGTCTTGTTTAATATTTTATTTGGTCAACATTGTTCTGCACATTAGTATCATATATATGTTGGGTCACACAGAAGTATTGTGTGAAAGTTGCCTAGGCATTCATGGTATGGTTGATTACTTGTCCCTTTTCTAGGCAAGCTCATCAGCAGGATCATCTGGCACCAAGTTAGTTGATCATTTTGTGGGAATGGGATTTTCTGAAAAGATGACGATGGAAGCAATCCAGGAAACTGGTAAAAAGATTTCAATCCTTTATCGGATGGTATAACCTACACAAGCACATTATTGTTTCAGTTCATGAAAACTTAATTACAGCACTGCCTTGTTTGTTCTGCAGGAGAGGAAAATGCAGATTTGATACTTGAAACACTTCTAAAATACTCGGTGATTTTTGTTTTCCAAGTCTAAGACTAATTATAATTGTTAAAGGTAAATTTTTCTAACGCTAATGCTCATATTATATGTTGTGCCTCAAGGCAAGGCCATCTGCAAGCTCTTCGGGCACCAAATTGATTGACCATTTTGTTGGGATGGGCTTTTCGGAGGAAATGGTTGCCAAAGCAATTCATGAAAATGGTATATTTCTCTTTTTTCAAGGGTCTTTCCTCATTATATTGTGTTTACAACTTTATTTTCCCAAATTTTCAGGAGAAGGAAATACAGATTCAATTTTGGAAACCCTTCTCACGTATAGGGTAATGAAGATTTGCATCACTTTTATGCACTACTTAAATTCTTTTTGACCGCTCATACTCATTGAGAAAAACTTTTACATGTTTATTCATAAATAAAACAATGCTTCTTAATCCCACCAGAGAAAATAAAATTTGTGTATTGATGCAAGTTTGTGTTTAGATAATGGTGATATAGGACAAATAGAAGAAGTATTAATTAGTAGCTAAGACTCACAGAGTTAGCAAATATGACTAATATTAGGCTGCTAGAATATCAAGTTTTAGGTTTTGGATTTTAGCTTGGAATGCTGATATTTCAGGTAGGAAGCTAGGAATCGCGCCTAGGGTCTAAGAATCATTCATAGAAGAAAGCATCACCCCTTTTAGTTGAAAATTCAAGTTTGTAGAAAAAAATTCAGGATCTATTATTATTAAATGGTCGGGTACACATTTTATAAAGAAGTTCTTAGAACCCTTATTCTAGTAGGAAAGGGTTCCTAATAAATTTAAATCCTATTATAATACAAATTATATAAGTTTTTAGTTCTTAACAACTTGGATAACATATCTAAAATTAGAATAGCATAGTTATCTTACTACTATTTTCTATCTAATAAAGAATCCTAACATAATCTAAATTTTAGTCTGACAAGCAAATGGATGATAGTATAGGATTTTTATTAATACTTAGCAATAGCCTCGCAGGAATACGACAAGAACCAGAGCCACCAGCCAACAATGGCCCCTCAAGCTTTCAGTTGAGATAGTACAAGAGAAAAAGATACCCCTTCTGTACTACCCCATTCCCTTACATACTCTCCCCTCCACTCGGTTAGCTATTAGCTTCTCTCTCCTCTAACTAATTCTAACAACTCATTGTCTAACCGTTAGCTGACTCATCATTCCCTGGGCCACTCACTATCTGCTCTGCCTTAGTCTTTCTCCTGGAATATGTTAACATGGGTTTGTGGCCCATGTCCTGTTCCTTCCTCCTATTTCTCCTTGAGTAAGTCGATATGGGTTTATGACCTGTATAGCTATCAATTCTGCCTCCTGCGAAATCTGCCTTGTCTTCAAGGCAGAGAGAAGGATACTGCTGTTTCAATTGTGCAACAGTTGTCCAGGAAGCTTCTTCAATTGGTTTCCCTTTTCATAGCACAAGCCATTCGACAATCTGCTCTTGATTCTTCTGGACAGTACGTTTAGCTAGGATTGCTTCGGGAGTAGTAGGCTCAGTTGAGTCGACCTCTAGGTCGGAGGGAAGAGTTGGCTTGGGCACATGGTTTCCTATCATCTTTTTCAGCTGAGAAATGTGAAATACCGGATGAACTCTGGAAGTGTCCGGAAGAGCCAACTTGTAGGCCACAGTCCCAACTTTAGCTATCACTTGAAAGGGTCCATAAAACCGGGCTGAAAGTTTAGGACAGATTCACCGTGCTATTGATGTTTGCCTGTGAGGTCTAAGCTTGACATAGACCCAATCTCCGACCTCCAATTGAACATCTCTGCGTTTAGCATCAGCCACGGATTTCATGACTTGTTGAGCCCTAACAAGATGGAATTTAAGCTCTATCAATCAGCACACCATTTATAGCATCAACAAGAGACTCCCCAATGAGGAAGTGAGGAACTTTAGGAGGAGGTCGACTATACACCACCTCGAAAGGGGTTGTGATGGTTGCGGAATGAAAAGAGGTGTTATACCAAAATTCGGCCCAAGAAAGCCAATTATGCCACTATTTTGGTTGCTCAGATACAAAACATCGGAGATAGGTCTTAAGACACCTATTGACCACCTCGGTTTGTCCATCCGTTTCCGGATGATAAGAGGTGCTCATTCGAAGAACCGTTCCTTGCAACGTCCAAAGTTCCTTCCAAGAATTACTAACAAAGATTGGATCGCGGTCACTTACAGTGGTCTTCGGAATGCCATGGAGTCTAACCACCTCCTTAACAAAACAATCAGCTACAGACTTGGCAATAAAAGGGTGTTTGAGAGGGATAAAATGTGCATACTTTGATAATCTGTCCACTACTACCATAATGACCGCAAACCCTTGGCTTTTTGACAAACCCGTTATAAAATCCATCGAGTTGTCTTCCCAAATTGAATCGGGAATAGGAAGAGGTTGGTGTAACCTGGCTGGAGCAAGTGTTTGATACTTGTGTCTTTGGCATACTTCACACTTTTTCACAAACTGCAGAATCTGTTTTCGCATTCCAGCCCAATACAAACAACCAACTATCCGTTTATAGGTCTTAGTAAATTCGGAGTGACCTCCTGTAGGAGTAGAGTGGAATTCTTGCAAGAAATCTAGAATGAGGGAGGAGGTTAGAGACAAAACTAACCAGTTTCCCTTGAACAGTAGCCCTCCCGACAAGTGGAACTCTGTGTTGGATGGAGGATTAACTTGGAGGTTCTGCAGAATTTCTGCCAGCCACGGCTCTCTTTGATACTCTTCTTGTAACTTAGCAGAATCGACCCAGTTAGGTGATGAAACAAGATAGTGAAATTCTGGTTCCACAGATACACGTGATAAGGCATCTACTGCCTTGTTTTCTAGTCCCGGCTTATAGAACACTTCAAATCGGAAGCCCATCAACTTGGAAAGCCAATGGAGTTGATCAGGGGTATTTAACCGCTGCTGTAGGAGGTGCTTCAATGTCTTGTGGTCGGTGTACACCTTGAAGGATCTCCCCAAAAGATAATGCCTCCAATGTTGTATGGCTAGCACTAAAGCCATAATCTCCTTCTCATACACTGATTTGGACTTGGCAGTAGCAGATAGGGCCTTGCTAAAATAAGCAATAGGTTTATTTTCCTGCATAAGCACAGCCCCCAATCCAAAACTCGAGGCATCACACTCCACAATAAATTCCTTCGAGAAATCCGGAAAAGTGAGGATCGGAAAAGGAATTAGACAATTCTTCAACTTATCAAAGGCTCCTTGAGCTGCGGGACCCCAAGAGAAATTGTCTTTCTTGGTGAGCTCAACCAGGCCAATCTTTAACGCATTGGATCTTGATAGGATCCATTGCTACACCTTTAGCTGAAATAACATGTTCCAAATACTCAATGGATTGTTGTCCGAATAAACATTTCTTCTGATTTGCAAAGAAGTGATGTTCAATTAAGAGCTGTAAGGCTTGTTCCAAATGTGTGAGATGTTGCTGCCAACTACTACTATAGATCAAAATGTCGTCAAAAAATACCAGCACACTCTTCCTTAGAAGTGGTCTAAAAATCGAATTCATAGTAGATTGAAAAGTGGATGGGGCATTCATAAGCCCGAAAGGCATAACTAAGTATTCATAATGGCCTTCATGAGTCCGAAAGGCTGTTTTATGAATATCTTCGGTCTTAATTCGTATTTGGTAAAAACCGGACTTCAAGTCAATCTTAGAGAAATACTTGGAACCATGCAATTCATCAATAAGCTCATTGATAGTGGGAATTAAAAACTTATCAGGAATGGTTACCTTGTTCAGGGCACGGTAATCTACAAAGATTCTCCATAAATTGTCCTTCTTTTTAACTAGAATTACTGGACTGGCGAAAGGGCCGGTGCTTTGTCTGATTGCACCTAATTCTAGCAATTCCCTGACTTGTTTTTCAATCTGATCCTTATGGCGGTAGGCATACCTATAAGGACGTACACTTATTGGATTGGTTCCATTATATAGAGTAATGACGTGATCATGACTGCGAAGGAGGAAGACCCTTTGGTTCTTGGAACACCAATCGGTTGGCTTGTAAAACTGAAGCTAATTCCTGCATTTGGACTGGAGTTAAGGGGGTGCTATTTTTCAAAACAAGCAGATTATCCTCACCCCCTTACTGTTCATTTTGAAACTCCATCGCAATGGAATGAAGTACCCCTTGCAAGGCAGAAATTTGTTGAGGCTGCTTATAGCCTTGCCCTCTCAAGGTGACTATTTCTTTCCCATATTCAAATCCCCAACTCACTGTTTTCTGCTTGAAATCTGCTCTCACCTCTCCTAAAGTCTCCAATCATTCTGCACCCAAAACCAGATCTATTGCTCCCAATTGAAGAATGTATGCATCAATTAGTAGTTCCACATTCCCTACTAACACCACGAGTCCCTTACACTGACGTTGTGGGAAGCAATTTGTTCCATTTCCCAATTTCACTCCATAGGATTCGGTTGGAGTCAAATTCCAATCCAAGGTGGCTACTAAGTCTTGCGAAAGATAATTATGCTTGCTCCACTGTCTATGAGGAGCAAGATTGGAACTCCAACCAACTTACCCTTAATTTTAAGGGTCTTAGACTGGACAATCTCCCCATACTCAGCTACTTGACAAATCATTTCCCATGCCTCATCAGTTTTGGTCTCCTCTCTGCCCCCTACACATGAAGGAAGCCTTTCTTCTTCGTCGTCCCCTTCCCAAATCAGTAGTCTCAAATGCTTGTCAGGGCAAACATGGGTAGGGCTATAGTGCTGTCCACATTTAAAACATAACTCCTTAGCCCTTCGGTCCATCAGCTCCTGATAAGAGAGGTTTCGGGTCCCCTTGGGTCGCCCCTCGATAGCCCTCTCAATGCCGAGTCTCCGTTCAGTTCCACCAGTAGGATGTGCCAGGGGTCAGACCACGTTGGGTCGAATGTCGTCCCAATTGCGACTACCCTTGGTCGAGTTGGTGGGCCCGAACCTCAGGACATCCACGGGTCTCCAGCCCGCTGTTGGTTTGGTGGTCACCGATGGAGCGAGTTTGCGCTCTGCTACTCCTGCGGTGGAGATCATCTTATAGCGGGAAGAAGGATCCAAAGCCAAAACCTCCAGCCTTATATCTTCTCGTAATCCCCCTAAGAAAAGACCCATATACTGATCTTCGCGAAGGGGAGAAACCTGAGCCATCAACATCTCAAAAGTTTCCACGTACTCGTCCACAATGCCCTGCTGCGTCATCGCCTTCAACTGGGAAAATGGGTTCCCGATGTAGTGATCTCCATACCGATCGAACAAGGCCCTTTTGAAAGTCTTCCAATCCAACTCTGGCTTTGACGCTAAGAGAACCTTGAACCAGTGCCATGTCATGCCTTCCATGCAAATCTGAGCCAGTTGTATTCGAAGTTCTGGTAGGGTACCTTGAACGGCAAAGTACACTTCCGCACGAGAGACTCATCATACCGGGTCGTCACCTTGGAATGGAGGGAGCTCTACCCTTTTTGCTCGAAGCTGATACTCTTCCGATGTCATGGAGGTGACGCCACTTCCTTCCACTGCCGTCTGTACCAACTTTCCACGTTCGACAGAGCTTGACCCTGCCTCCGGTGATCGGTGTGTAGTTTGACGCTGGAAACCCTCTCTCATTTCGGCGTGCATCGCTGCTAACTCCCTGGAGAGGTCGTCGACGCCTTTATGCAAGTTCCCCAGTTGAACTGTATGGTCCAACAGCTTCGTCTCTACTGCTATCATACGAGCACCCATTGCTTCCCACTTCTGTGGCGCCATTCTCGTTTACATACACTGGGTCTCTCAATGAAAGCACCAATGATAAGCAAATGGATGATAGTATAGGATTTTTATTAGTACTTAGCAATAGCCTTGTAGGAATACTACAAGAACGAGAGCCACCAGCCAACAATGGCCCCTCAAGCTTCAGCTGAGACAGTACAAGAGAAAAAGATACCCCTTTTGTACTACCCCATTCCCTTACATACTCTCCCCTCCACTCGGTTAACTATTAGCTTCTCTCTCCTTTAACTAATTCTAACAAACTCAATTGTCTAACCGTTAGCTGACTCATCATTCCCTGAGTCACTCACTATCTGCTTTGCCTTAGTCTTTCTCCTGGAATATGTTAACATGGGTTTGTGGCCCATGTTCTGTTTCTTCCTCCTATTTCTCCTAGAGTAAGTCAATATGAGTTTATGACCCGTATAGCTATTATAGTCCTTGTTGTCTTTGCTGTCAACTCAATTCCTACCCTCCATCCCACCAAATTAAGACTTAAGGTTAACAAAATTTTCCTTTTATTTCTTTTATAGACTTTAAGCTCTTTTGCATCAATCAGTCATGCTACTAATTTTTGGTCATATCAGAAATATACTATTGGTCTGTAGCAGGGTGGAGGGAGAGCTTTTTGGGTACCAAAAATACTACTACTCTTCGTAGATGGGGCAGAACTGAATTGCTGTCGTTTTTATATGCAAAGCTTCAAAGAGTGGCCTGGCGGGTCATGTCCCCTTATGATCCCCCAAATACAGCCCCCTGCATGTTAGATGCATACATGTAGCAGCTAGAACTTGCTGTATTGCTAATTTTCCACTGAAGATAATACTTGCCAATTGAAGATGAAAACACCTTTTAATGTTGGTTGATCCCTCACTCAAAACTATTCACCAAGTTCTGTTTATATTTACCTGTGTAACTGAATACTTTAAATATGCCAAAATGTCATTGATAACTCTTATTGTTGAAGTTGAGTGACATAATGTCATAAGCATCTTTGTTATAAATGTCGCAGAGCTTTGGTTTATATATGAGTTTGAGTCTCAAAAGGAAAAGAGAAATATGTAATGTTGCATTTCAGTGACTTCTGGCTCAGACTTTGCACCTGAAAGTCAACTGTGCCAGATGCTTCTATCTGTCACTGTCAAGTGCAATTGGCATTAGAAACATTCCTCTTTGGACTATAATCATAACTTTTTATCTTTTGTAAAACCAATTGATTGCCATAAATCTTTTCGTTTTCTCCAAGTTTTCTACTTAGTCAATTTGTTCTATCATTCACAGAAAGGCATGATGCCTACCCAGGATCTGTCAACTTTGAAGATATGGTTGAAAGTATATGGAAAACATATTATAAACTGAATGGCTTTGTATTAAATTGACTGTACTGTAAACTCTTGTCTTTTGCTTGTAGGCCATTGATGAATCTCCTGAAGAGCAATGCCTAAAGGATTATGATCAATTATCTTCAGATTTTGAAGCGAGCTTTCTGGATGATTTTTCAGATATGGATAGTTCTGAAAATGAGGTAGCTAATTTTCTTGATTGGATTGGTAATTTAGATGGCCATTGCATGGATAAATAGTTAACTAGATTAATTTGATATAGCCTTCTCTAACTATATTCAATCATAAAAGTGTTCATTAACATCTGTATTGTATTAAAGCTGCGATACTCCATAAAATTTTAGTTTTATTTCAGATACATGAATGCAATTTATTTATGAACAGATCATAGCTTATTATTAATTCATCTAATTGATTTATGTCTATATCAGGAGACCATAAAAACTGAATCTGAGGGAGACAACCCACTGTTCTTTTTGAAAAGGATGGGGTATGCATTGGAGGAGGCATCAATTGCCATAGAGAGATGTGGTGCGTAGTCTAACCAAGGGTAGTCTTGTGGTTAATTTACTTCGTTTCTTCTTATTTTCTGAAGTTTGTCGTTTTGAAGAAATGGGAAAAGGATTTAGGTGAAGTAAAATTATGCAGCTATTTGATGTGATTTTCTTTTAAACAAGTTCCTAATATATTTTGATCATTTTCTTTTAATTTACTTCGTTTCTTCTTATTTTCTGAAGTTTGTCGTTTTGAAGAAATGGGAAAAGGATTTAGGTGAAGTAAAATTATGCAGCTATTTGATGTGATTTTCTTTTAAACAAGTTCCTCATATATTTTGATCATTTTCTTTTAAACAAGTTCCTGGTATAACATGTATTTGGTACAGGTTTGAGTTTCTGTCTCACTGGAAGACTTAATATGTCAGTAGCTTTGTCTTCTATATTTGCTAGACGTGCTTTTAGCTCGTATTTTACATACTTTGACTTATCAAGTTTTATGCCTTTGAGCCTTTGAGGAGGATTTTCAAATTTTTATGGAGTATCTAATGTCTTGTGTGGCTATTACGATCAAAATTTCTTGCAACTTGATGTAACACATTAATGATCCAAAAGTTGGGGGTGACATCTATGTTTGTTTGGTTTTGAAATCTTCTTGAGCTTCATGTTTATTGTGGTGTTTCAGTTTCTTCTTAGTTGTGAATGCTATTCTAGATTATGAAACCTTTTGCAGGACCAGATGCCAGTATTGCAGAACTGACTGACTTTCTTTGTGCTGCTCAAATGGCCAAGGCAGCAGATGTTTTATATCCAGAAGATAAGGTGATTTTTTTGACGTTTTGGAGAATTTAATGCGGAGATTTCTGAAGTTTGTTCCTCATTTCATTTTTCCTTTCAGTTGAATATAACTGTCCACATTTGCATTTATTGTATACAGCCAAAGCCTTGGAATTCTGAGAATAATCATCTTAAACACAAGAAGAGGAGTGCTTTGCGTCATGATATGTGGAAAAGGAAAAAACAGAGGTTGGAGAATGGGCATGTGAATGGAGATGAAGAGCCACTTCGAATCCCCATTCCAATGATTGGCTTTGGAGTTCCCACTGAACCAGCTACTATAACTCGAAGAACGCTACCAGAAGCTGCATTTGGGCCTCCCTACTTTTACTATGAGAACGTAGCTCTGGCTCCCAAAGGTGTTTGGCAAACTATCTCAAGATTTCTTTATGACGTGGAGCCAGAATTTGTTGATTCAAAGCATTTTTGTGCTGCTGCAAGGAAAAGGGGTTATGTTCACAACCTTCCATTAAATAATAGATTTCCTCTTCTCCCATTTCCTGCTCGGACAATACAGGAAGCATTTCCTCTAACCAAGAAATGGTGGCCTTCTTGGGATGCAAGAACTAAGCTAAATTGCTTACAAACTTGTATTGGCAGTGCAAAACTCACGGAGAGAATTCGGAAAGCTGTTGAAGATTATGATGGGAATCCACCTCCAGGTGTCCAAAAGTATGTTCTTGATGAATGCCGCAAATGGAATCTTGTCTGGGTTGGAAGGAATAAGGTTGCTCCACTTGAACCTGATGAGATAGAAATGCTTTTAGGGTTTCCAAAGAACCACACTAGAGGAGGTGGAATAAGTAGGACAGACCGATATAAATCACTTGGCAACTCATTTCAGGTGAATAAACAATACCTTCCATTTAGAAATGTTAGGAAACCTATTTGGCAATACGTGATCAAATGTTGCACCTGCAATCCTCGTAATATGCTCTATATTATTCATCTATGACTATTTTATGTTTTCTAGTTCTGTTTTGTGGTTGCTGATTGTGTATTTTTTTATTTTCTGTATCCCTAAAGTGTGCTTACCTAAAATCAATGTCAGGTTGACACAGTTGCATACCATCTCTCTGTTCTAAAAGACATTTCCCCCGAAGGCTTAAATCTACTCTCTCTATTCTCTGGAATCGGTGGTGCAGAAGTTGCACTTCACAGACTTGGTATTAGAATGAAGAATGTTGTTTCAGTTGAGATTTCAGAGGTGAATAGAGGCATAATGAGGTGCTGGTGGGAGCAGACAAACCAAACAGGAAACTTGATTGACATAACTGATGTACAGCAACTGAACGCTGACCGGTTGGAAGAGTTCATGAGCATGTTTGGTGGATTCGATCTGGTAATTGGTGGGAGCCCATGCAACAATCTTACTGGTAGCAATCGAGTTACCCGTGATGGACTTGAGGGTAAAGATTCTTCCCTCTTCTTTGATTATTGCCGTATTCTGGACTTGGTTAAGTGTATGATGACCAGAAATCACTAATCATGCAATGCAGCATATTTTTTTCCGGCCAAGAAATTTATCCAACTCTCTCGTGATATAATGGAAAATAAATCTCCATTGTTGATTGGTACTTTAGATAGTGTGATGGGACTTTTTGCTTTATGTTAGCGCTGAAATTGGAAGAATTTTAGAAGGTAATGACAACTGAACTTTCAAGCTGAAGGTGCTCCTTTGGTTTCCGGGCCACTGACTAAAATTGGAACAGCCTTATTTATCTTACTAAGATATATATAATTCAAAGTCCATCGTATTTTCCTAGAATTACTACCCTGATGCCTGAAATGCTTAATCTTACGACAGTCATTGAAGAATCGGTGTTAATTTGATACCGATAATTAATTAAAGAATTTTAAAAAATTATCAGAGAAAATTGCAATTTAAGCTGAATCGCTTGATCTTGAAGATAAAGAATACTACTTGATTATTGTATTTGTAGTGTTGGTTGAGCAGCTCCCGAGAGAGTGGTTGAGTTGGTAGAGTAAGGGAGGTATTAGGGATGGCAACGGGGCGGGTATGGGGCGGGTATGTCATCCCCTGTATCCGCCCCATGAACTCGCCCCCACCTCCATTCCCGTCCTCATTCTCGCCGGGGATTTTTCTGAGACCTCCATACACGTACCCGTTGGGGGTTTGACCCTTATCAGGTACCTGTTTACCCGCCTCTTTTTTTTTAAAGGTAAATTATTTAATATTAGCCAGCATTCTGTCTTACAACTATAGCATTGTACAAGTAGGGATGGCAACGGGGCAGGTATGGGGCAGGTATGCCATCCCCCATACCCGCCCCATGAATCCGCCCCCACCTCCATACCCGCCCCCATCCTCGTCGGGGATTTTTTTGGCACCTCCATACCCTTACCCGTTGGGGGTTTGACCCCCATTAGGTACCCGTTTACCCGCCTCTTTTTTTTAAAGATAAGCTTATTTAATATGAATGGACTATTTGTTTTTCTTTTAAAT
>JAOSBM010000008.1:9839346-9849820 GCA_027568955.1 Erythroxylum tenue
TAAGTTACAGAATCAGATTAAAGAGTGTCTAAAAGGATCGACTATTTTTTTTTAAACAAAACCAGTATCAATAGCATTAGTCATAGAATTAGGGAGAAATCTCAACTACAATAGCTAGTATATAAATATGAAATCTTGCTAAGTGACAAACCCAACAGACCTTGATGTGAGGTCTATCGCGTAATAATTGCTTACATTCTAAAATGAATCTACCAAATTCAGTTCAAGTATCATGAAAACTATTCATAGCAGAAACTATATTTTGGGCATCTAAGTAAAAAGTCCCTCGACCCTGACAAAGAGGTAAGACCTAAGTTAACGCTTCTCGCAGTACCACAGCTTCAACCACATCTGCATTACAGCGCCCTATAAAATGATCAGATACTGCTCTCACGAAGTTTCCTTCCTCATCTTGGCATACAACCCTATATTCATATAGACATCGCTCCATGAAGGTTGCATCATCAACAAAACACAATCAATCAAGTTGGACTTCATCTCTCAGCTCCTCCACTACTCCACTCTCCTCCACTAGGCGGGATGAATCTATTCATAGTAGCTTATTACCGATCATTAATATAGCTTAAAGCCATACGATACTAAGTAAAAGAGGAGTACTTTTGGCCAGGATCAATTATTTTTAGTAAACAAAAAATCCGGCTATATTTTTTAATATTTAAAAAAAATAAAGATAAAGAAAGAAAAGATAAATACACTTTTACTGTTAGCATTAGATAACAAAGGGCAAGTCTTGTCTACTTCGGTCAACAAAATTGTGGTGGTTTGAATGCTTTTGATGTTTTGAACCCCACAAAACAGGAACTAACTAACTTATCCTAAATTAATTGCTCACTGACTTACTCCCATTTACACATTCATCAAGCCAGCCGACCACCCCTCGGTCGTCCTCTCTTAGTGTTTATTTTTATTACATTTTTTTTACTTTTCTCCCTTTTTCCGTGTCAAAGCTAAGCCTATAAATACGGGAACTTGTCCGCTGAGTTGAGCATACACATCCAAGATTCCATTTAACACACACGTACATTCAAATCAGAAAACAAAGAGCTGATTGTTAGCTACCTCTTCTTCAAGATCATTCTTCGGAATCTTCTTTCCTGTTCTTTCTTTAGAATCTCTTTTTCGTTTCAGTTTTAACACCTTTTTCTCTCCCCCTATTCTTTGTCTTCCTCTATATATAACCTCTGTATCCAGTCGTTCTTCACACCATCAAGCTTGTCCATTCACTACTCATCTCTAGCTGTATTCCCTTCTTTGACACAAAGGGTATCTTTCTCTTGCTGTTCAACAATGGCTCCAAGCTTAATCAAGATCAACCCTGGAGTTTCAGATGGGGTCGACGGATTTAAACACACTGAGTCGTTTGAGCTCTCTCTTGAAGGGTCAAACTTCACTGCCAATGGCCATATGTTCCTCTCTGATGTCCCTAGTAACATCACAGTCTCTTCCTCATCCCACGTCGTCACCAACAAATCAGTGTCGAACGTCGGAACATTCCTGGGGTTTAAAGCTGAGGAGTCGAAAGACAGGCACGTTGTGTCCATTGGGAAACTTATGAACATCAAGTTCATGAGCATTTTCAGGTTCAAAGTCTGGTGGACCACTCACTGGACTGGCTCCAATGGCGGAGACCTTGAGCACGAGACACAGATGATGATTCTTAACAAATCGGACCTAGGACGTCCCTATGTTCTTCTTCTTCCACTCATTGAAGGTCAGTTTCGGGCTTCTCTCCAGCCTGGAACCGACGACAACGTCGACATTTGTATGGAAAGCGGGTCGAAGAAAGTCTCCGATTCCACATTCAAGAGTGCTCTCTATGTACATGCGGGCAACGATCCGTTCACTCTGGTGCAAGAGGCCATGAAGGTGGTTAGGGGTCATCTAGGAACATTCAAGCTTTTGGAGGAAAAAACCCCACCAGGCATTGTTGACAAGTTTGGTTGGTGCACTTGGGACGCATTTTATCTTACCGTACACCCTCAGGGCATTTGGGAAGGTGTTAAAGGTCTTGCTGATGGTGGTTGTCCACCTGGGCTGGTGTTGATCGATGATGGGTGGCAATCCATTAGCCATGATGAGGACCCTATCAACAAAGAAGGGATGAATTGCGCGGTTGCTGGTGAGCAAATGCCATGCAGGTTAGTGAAGTTTGAAGAGAATTATAAGTTTAGGGACTATGTTAGCCCTAAGAGTTTGGATTCCGGAGCAAAGACTAATAAGGGCATGGGTGCGTTTATTAAGGACCTTAAGGAGAAGTTTAACACAGTGGAGTATGTTTATGTGTGGCACGCACTTTGTGGCTACTGGGGAGGCCTGAGGCCGAATGTGCCAGGGCTGCCGGAATCGGTGGTTGTTAAGCCCACATTGTCGCCAGGATTGGAGATAACGATGGAGGATCTTGCTGTTGACAAGATTGTGAATAATAGTGTGGGGTTAGTGCCACCGGAGGTTGTTGACCAAATGTACGAGGGGCTTCATTCACATTTGGAAACTGTTGGGATTGATGGAGTCAAAGTGGACGTTATCCATGTAAGTATCGGTTAATTTTCTAGACTTTTGGTCTTGGATGTTAGGTATTGAACTATGTGCTATGGTTTATTTTGGCTGAGGAGCAGATATGGTTAGATAATGTTCGTTTTGTGTCAACATTGAACGGTTGCTACGTCATTAATTTATTAGGATGACCAATCTAATTGACGTTAGAGGTCTTTGGTCGGCACGTTAGTGAATATCTAAACATATCGTTTTCCGTTGAATTTGTCTCACTCAATACGTGTTCATATCTTAAGAAAGAAGAAAGAAAAGTAAAATAAAAAGGCCCATCCACGTATTCCTAATAATCATTCCTCTTTAGATTAATTTCATCTGAAACAAAAACATGTTTTCTTATATGTTCTAAGACTAAAATTATACACCTGAGTTGGGACTTTTTGATTTATATGGATTCTGATCTCATGATGACGTTGTGCCCGTGGGGTGGTGTAGTTGCTGGAAATGTTGTGCGAGAACTACGGGGGCAGGGTGGATCTAGCGAAGGCATATTTTAAGGCATTAACAGCCTCGGTGAGGAAGCATTTCAACGGCAATGGCGTAATTGCTAGCATGGAGCACTGCAACGATTTCATGTTTCTTGGGACAGAGGCCATCTGCCTTGGCCGTGTTGGTACGTAATTACTTTAATCATATTCCATTCCTCACACGTTAACAAAAAGGAAACAGTTCCTTGACGTTGTTGAAATCACGGATTTGGTCCGTCTCTTTTTCTCTGTCTAATCCAAAGAAGCATCCATTCAATTGAAATGGTCTTGGAGATGCAACGCGTACACGATAATGACCAAAAGTCATAATCAATCCCTTTCTACTGCCTCCTAGCGAGAGACCTGTCGTTATTTGTATTTAGTGAGATGTTGACTTTTCTTAATGTTGTTTGCATTTGCGTACGCTCTAGGTGATGACTTCTGGTGCACTGATCCATCTGGTGATCCAAATGGTACATTTTGGCTCCAAGGCTGTCACATGGTACACTGTGCCTATAACAGCTTGTGGATGGGCAACTTCATACACCCAGATTGGGACATGTTCCAATCAACTCACCCTTGTGCAGAGTTTCATGCTGCTTCCAGGGCAATTTCTGGTGGCCCTATTTATGTCAGTGATTCTGTTGGCAAGCACAACTTCCAGTTGCTCAGACGACTTGTGCTGCCGGATGGCTCCATCCTCCGGTGCCAGCATTATGCACTTCCAACTAGGGACTGCCTCTTTGAGGATCCTCTTCATGATGGCAAGACCATGCTCAAGATTTGGAACCTTAATAAGGTCTGTAATATTAGTACTACTAGATTGCCAAGTTTTTGTATCATTACTTCTAACGTTTCTATGTTTTACAACAGTTCACTGGAGTCATTGGAGCATTTAATTGCCAAGGAGGAGGATGGTCCCGAGAAACCAGACGTAACCAGTGTGCCTCGCAGTTCTCTCACAGAGTTTCCACCCTAACCAACCCTTTAGAAATTGAATGGAACAGTGGAAAAAATCCAATTTCCATTGAAGAAGTGCAAGTATTTGCCATGTACATGTCTCAGGCCAAGAAGCTAGTTCTTTCCAAGCCATACGAGAACATTGAAATTGCATTGGATCCCTTCAACTTTGAGCTTATTACTGTGTCTCCAGTTGCCACCTTAACCTTAGCACACAAGGCAGTCCAATTCGCCCCCATTGGCCTGGTGAATATGCTCAACACCGGTGGTGCCATCCAATCCCTGGTTTACGATAGTGCCAATGGTGGCTCGCTGCGAATTGGCGTGAAGGGTTCTGGTGAAATGAGGATCTTTGCATCAGAGAAGCCTAGAGCTTGCAGAATTGATGGCCTAGATGCTGCATTTCAATATGAGGAGTGCATGGTTGTTGTTCAAGTGCCATGCTCTGATCCCTCTTCCCCGTCTATAGTTGAGTACTTGTTTTAGAATATGAATATATGTCTAGGCTTTGGTATTATGATTGTCATCATAAACTTCATCCAGTATTAATTATATATGCAAGTGTTCTTAAGATTTAAGCATAACTAAGGAATTCTAAGATATAACAAAATGTATACTTTCTGATTATTGGGTTGAATTTTAGGACCATTAACTTAAGTCGTCCAATTCGCACCTCCTTTAATTAATCATTTTCAAAGGTGAGACTTGCAATTTTCTTTCTGTTGTCCTAATAAGATATTCTAAAGCAGTCAACTCGGACTATACTTGATACTGCTGAGTCACACATATTTTTTTTAAGTAGAAGATCTCACATTTGGATTAATGATAATGAAATTGAAGAATTGTTAGAATAATTCTCCAAATACACAATAATAAAAATTGAATAAATGCTTGAATAAGAGAATAAGCAGCGCCGTTCATAATGCGTGGGAGCCATAAAACATGAACATTCGACCGTAGCTCTAATAATTTCTTTATATTTATACTCCCGTCTCCCGTCATATAGATATTGTACTACGTCACTCAAAGGATGACAAACTTGAACAGCACAAGTCCAATAGATAAATCGCATGTGCCTTGTGCCCGTTCATTTAGTACGAAGGACCCCCTTTGGGCCCGAATCATGGTTTCTATTACTAGGGGTTGAACCAAACATTTTGAATTAGGTCCATTTCTTTTAAGGTTTTTAAAATAAAAGTTTAAAATTCTTTAAAAGATACTATTTAGACAAAATATTTTATTTTAAAAAATTAATTTATTTAAAATATATAATTTATACATGTATTTAAAAAATAAAAACCAAAAAAAAAAGAAAACAAAGAAACCTTATTTACTACTTTCTTAAGTAAGTAATGAAACTTATCTCCAAACACAAATATCTTCATTTAGACATATTTATTCAAGGGCAATTTATTTTCAACAAAACGCAAATCAGATATTCATTTCCTATTTAATAAAAATAATTATTATGATTGAAACTTTCTATAAATTTGAAAAAATCTCTCAGTATAGAATATGAATACATCACAATTTATGGACAAGAAGATGGTGAATTTCATTGCTGCTTTTACTCAATTCACTTATTTAGTACTAAAGTCTAATGAAATGGATCACCCGTATACTAACACAAATGATGTTTTTTTTTTTGGCTCACGAGGTGTTTTAAGCGGGTCTTAACTATGGGAAGGTACCTTTAAGTTATTCTACACTCAGATTAATCCTCGCTCGAGTTGGGTAGGTCCCTTGCGAGAGGCAAAGCTCTGGCCCTAAGTTTTAAACGGCTGCATACATGAGGGGGGTTCGAATCCACGACCTCACTTAAATCAAGAGAGCCCCTCATCAACTCACTAGCGCCTTAAGGTTTCAAATGATGGTTATTTTAGTTGCAATGATGTTATCAAGAAGGACGAGATCCTTACTGACTATGATTTCCATTCAATTTTCCCCATTGTTGACGTATTCAATCTGGACTCTTCTGCCACTTCCGATAGAAGGTCGATGTTACGAAACAATGATAGGCATAAGAATACAGAGGGAATGGTTGCGAGAGGGAATTAGAGAGAATTAGGAAACAAAGAGAGAGAGAGAGAGAGTTAAGGATATATAATTGTTATTTAATTTTGAAAAAGATGTCGGGTTGTTGCATGGTATAGACTTGTGAGCCTTTCCTCTATGATCATATACAACATTGTCAATAACAAATTGTAAAGAACGAAACTATATCATTTTAAGGATATCATCATGTAGAGTCTAAATGACAACGTTTCCTCAATAATACAAATTTCGATTGATGAATAAGTGATATAAATGTGGCATTTTGTGGATACAAGGTTGTTCTATTCACGCGTGGGATATAGGCATAGCATAGTAGTAATAAGGTGCATAAGGTGAACCTAGCTAGGGGGCTAAATCCCAATCCTGGCGTTGTTCTACACCTCATCAGGACTGGACCACTACCAATTTGAGCTAAAGAGTCCAAAATTAATACATCAAAAGTAGAATAAATGAATTAACATTCAATGTAACATTAAATGTAGGCATAGGGTAAAAATTTTCACGTTGTACATTCACAACATAGATTTATAATATAAAAGGCCTTCTTGTCCAATAGCCCACTCTTACTGACGGTTTATACCAACCCCAAAGCAATAAGAGGGTAAAAAAACAATTTAGCATTACACTTGAATACAACATTATATGCATATGTCAATAACATCCATAATCAGACCTTTTTAGACTATAACTGAACACCCGTAAAGGAAACTCTACCGAAACCTAAATGACCAACCTGATACATCTCTAGCCAAACCTTCTCCGCCTCAAGCTTTGCACTAAACCTAGCCATTTGCTCTTCTTCAATAAATCCAGCTTCAATCTCCCTAATTTCCTCTTCTGCGCTTCTTAATTTCTCATCCCTCTTCACCACCCTCATATTGTCACCTTCATAAGCACTACTACTACTTTTGTTGCATTTTCTGTTCCTTTCCAGCTTCTTCTTCTTCTTCTTATGCACTTTCCCTAAACACCTTCTCCCTATCATCCAAGGAACCTTGACAAGAGCAAGTGTCAAGAGATCCACCAAAGCACAGGGGCAGCAACAAAGTGCCACACAGTCGGCTGTCAACCCAGCTGTGCATGACTGACAATACTTACCTGTACACTCCATCATCTCTCCACTTTCATCGATGGTGTACCTGCTCTTTCTGGTGGGGCCATCTCTTGGAGCCTTGTGGGTCCCATATTTGCATGAAACTCGAGGTGGGTTATCCTTCATTTGATGTCTCTTGATAATGATCAGTTATAATAACCTGCAAAAAAGATGATCACACATACACAATTTGACATAACACGCTCTATTTGGTGACTGTATACTCTCTCTGAGCTCCTATACACTACCCTTTTTCTGCTATCTGCTATCTTTTGAACAAAATTTTTCTATTAAATGCTTTAAAGTTAGATATTACGTACAGGAAAAGAAAATTTTCATGCAATTAACTAAGCAGAGCAAGCAAAGGTAAAGCAATGCATGGAGTTATTTTGAAGCAAAGTAGCTTCACGCACCTTATGGAGCCCTGCTTTGCACTGCCCAATAATACAACAGAGAGAGAGACTCGGTGTCCTCTTTGAGGTGGTTCTGTGTTTTTCTGTCTCCTGAAATTTGATTTACTACACTAACAACTGATGGTGAATTTGACAAGGCTTCCCATTTGATGTTCTTGATTTCATTTCTGGTTCATTCTATTTTGTCTAGGCTTGGCTTCCGGTTTCGCTCTTGCTGTGAAGAGACAAATTGGAAAGAGATGTAATGACTAAAATGTCTGTTTGATTTCTCCTTCCAGTTTTCTCCTGGAATACTAAAATGTCTGATCAATCAATGTAAGAAAAGGAAATTAGGAATCTAATCTTTAGTTTATTTGTCTATACATACAAATCTCATGTCTCCTATGTTACAAATCTGGTATGGTATCTCCAACTCAACTCAACCCATAGAACATTGGTAAAGAGAGAGAGTAGCATTTAGTGAGAAGGGGTTTTTTTGGTGTTTGAATTATCTTGAGGATGTGCAGAAAAGAAAAGTGATGTGTAGGGTGTGTGAGTGAAAGTAGGAAAAGAGTAAGCTAGAAAATGGAATGCGAGTGAGACCAGACACTCCATGAGTTTGTCGAGTTTATGATAAGAAAAGTTACCTTAAATGTTTTTGCTAGCTATATAAAATCATGACTTCATGTCTGATGTCTCTTTTGGCTTAGCAACAATTCTTACACTGTCATATGAACAGAGACTCCTCATATTTATCTTCACAACTCCAATGTCAAAGAAACAACCCAGATTTCCTATCCTGTACAGGAGATGATTACTAAATGTGCAGTTTTATACACAATTTGTTTCTAATTTGGTAACTAGATTAATTCATCATGTCAATATCAGTTGCAAACAACAAATAAACAATCAAAAGTGGAAGTGGATTCTATTAAAAATAAATTTCAACAACGTTTTGAGCTCAATTTTCATATCTCCAAGTCCTAAAATTCTCTCCTTTCTATAGTTTGACATTGAAAGCCAAATATTGGTTTTCGAAACGAATCGGCGACTGTATAGATGCCAGGAAACAAAAGCAACAAGCCCAGAAAAATGTATATACCCAATACATATATATTCCTGCATTCTACCTAAAGTGAGTTTTCGATTTCAACCATCTAATAAATGCACGACGACGAAAGAAAATTTGAAAAATGCCTACAAATTAAATAAATACAATAGCGAACCTAGTGGGATAGGTAGGAAAATGGAACAGTAAGCTGCGTTGTGTGACTATCAACTACATTTTGCTGGGCTATTTGAGGAAGCGCAACGTGCACATGACTAGAAGGGAAGCATTTGAGTTACTGCAATTGGAGTGCCATAGAAGAACAAGCTCTCGAACTTGCCTCGTTACTAGCATCCGACTGGAATACAGCAGAAAAAGATCTATTGACTGCTAGAATTTTCACTTAATTGGATGATCGTCGATGTGAATAGAGAAAGAAGAACGCCGGAGGACCATGAATCAATATTTCACAGGTCCATTTAATTTGCGAGTCTCTCATTCCATGAACAAGGCATGAAACTCAAACCAATTAATTCTAAATTTCTAATGCAGTTGCATGGATAAATACAAAGAAAAGGGACTTACTTGGTGCAAAAACAGTGGAATCTTGAAGAGGTGTCTACCCTATCTGCAATGGCATTTCTTTGCTATGGTCTGGTCTGCCATGCAATAAGCAATATCAAAACAAGAGCTGGATCTGATCTGAATAGTGGCACTTATTCAAATGGAATCGTTTCTCTTCTCTGAGGTTCCTCTGAGCCTCTGAACTATTTTACTAACTGGTAAGACCTTCTATGATGACATCAATTCCCATTTTCTTATACCAGAAGCCCGGGCAAGAAAGCGTATATACATACATATATATATATATAGACGGAGAGTGTAAATGAATGCTTGCTGTGTCCCGATGACAGCGAATATAGGAAATTGACCCTGTTATTTATTTTAATACTGTATATACTATATTCACTCTCATCGAAAGCTCTTTTTTCATGGCTTCTTGATGTTTGCTTTCCTTTTTTATTTCTTTTTCCTACAGTCCTCTTCACTTTGCATGAGTCATGCACGTGAAAGGCCGGTGGACTCGTGCACTCACTTTCACCTTTCTTACTAAAAAGAAAGGGAAATTTGAGTTACCTAGGCCAAGTTTAGTTACGGGTCTCCACCATAGAACTGTCAGTGAGTCTAATAACAATAGCTCTGCTGGTACTGCTTGAATTATCTACTCTGATTTCGTATCTCTTAGCCAAATCTGAAAACGATTACAGGTTTGATCTTTGTTTATACTTTGTCGGTCAAGAAAAGATATAACAGTAACTATACGCTATCAGGTAATTCAAAGAACATATCTACTTTGGTATGTTTAACATGTTCCTAATTTTCTATGTTACTGATTCTGCAGAAAGAAGTATCTTAGCATGTGTTGGTCCATTTCTCATATCTCAAGAGACAATAAATTAAAAAATTAGAAAACCTCTCCTGTATTTCTGACTGTATATAATATGGAAGGCGATGTCAACGAGAATTATGTAGCTGGCCATAAGATTCTTCATTTTGAAGAAATTGGCTACGTTACGTTAAAGCGATATATACATATGGAGTGATAATCTTATATTGAAGTCATTTTAAACTAAACGAGTACCGGACCTCAATATTCTCACGAGACGTATATTGATATTTTTTCTGAAATCTCGAAACATTATAGGTGCGTTTACTTTCTGAAAATTTTCTAGCTTTTTAGAAATTTTTTTCATAAGATAGAAAATAATTAGAAAACATGTTTATTAATAAAAAAATAGATCAATTTTTCGAGAAAAGCGTGTTTTCTATTTTTCCAATTTTCTAGGAAATTAGAAAACTACTTTTAATAGGTTTCCAAATTTTCATC
>JAOSBM010000008.1:9862654-9886451 GCA_027568955.1 Erythroxylum tenue
TTGCACTAAATCCCTTCAGTTAATAATCATAACCTACACAATAAAATCCTCGATTTATTCCAACCAAATTAAAATTATCAAATTAAAACCTCAAAATAATTTAAACATGCTTAATACGAATCGGGGCCCAACAAGTATTGATAGTATGATAGTAAACCCAAATCAAGGTTAAGGGCCATATGACTCTTTCAGGTATTTCATTAATACCTGTGTAGTTAAAGATGTACTTTGATTGGGTTCTTTATGGTTTTACAAAATTAGATATTTGTATTTGATTAATTTTGAGGTATTTTCAATTTTGAAGGTGCTTGTTGTTAGGCTGTTTTCTTTTTATTGTCAAGTTTTATTATTTTTATACTATATCAAATATCCTGTGGAGATGAGAGTTTTTGATATAAACTCAGTACTAATCTTTTATGCAGCCTATGACTTTTGTAGAATTGATCAACCATGTGAACTTTCCATCAATCAACCAATTTCCTTAACAATGACTACTACCTGCATCACCAGACTGCTACTCTTAAAGAGCCGATGTGGGATTGGATATTGTGGAAAGTTTTACACTCTCTCACTGAAACTCTCACACTCTCCTCCCTTTTCATTGGTGTTATCTGCTTATATATGTTACTCAACTTGACGTTCCTTAATGATCATTCATGAATGGTTTACCCTTAGAAGGGACAAGCTAACTATGTCAGTACCTTCAATTTCTGCTTTGGGGTTTTGAAAGGAGAGTATAGGGCATATTAAGTTTTATTGCTACTAAAGTAAGCCGCTTATTAAGCTGGCTTGTCACTATTCCTATTTTCTTTCGTTCTTCCTGCTCTTCTCACCTTCCAAACTTTCTTCACCTGTGCAATTCTTAAGCTCCATTTCCATAAAAGATCTGTGATGCGCTTTTGTTGTTTCTATTTTCTAGTGCCTTCCTTCAAGGAAAAAGATCTTCAATTTCAACAATTCCCATGTGGCTTTTCTTCGTGGTGCTTCCAAGTTGATTTCCAAAAAGATTAGGAAGATGGACGAAAAGGTTCACTGAATTTGGAGTGAAAGGAGATGAGGAGTATGGATAAATGAAGATGAAAGAATTAAGTGAGGAGTTTGACAATATCTTGTCGTCATTTTCAACATATTACGGAGAAGAAAATACTGGTAGGATTCTACAAAGAGTGACATTCATATAATGTTTTTGAGTCATATACCACCCTTCAATCATTAATTGGCACAAAAGATGTTGTGAAACTGGGTTAATTTTCACCAATAATAACAAATTCACCTTGAGCACTATTGCCTAGGTGAATAGAGTGTGAACGATTGTACTGAAAAATCACACTAGGTAAATTCTCAGGAAAGACTAAAGGGGTCACAAACGATCCCACTTAAATCCTATACCCGACAATAGCTATTAAATAGACAAATAAAGAGCACCAAAATTTAACGAGGTTCAGTCAATTATGTATACTTCCTCGGACACTACTATATTGATATTTCACTATTTTCAGTAAATAATACAAGTGAAATACTACAAAAGAGAGAAGGAAAGACAATTTTTTGGGATGTTTAACAAGATGAAGAGACCCTCCTTTTATGACTTAAGGAGGCTCTCCCATTATTGTGTTTCTCTAATATGGGATTTGAACATATGCCAGAAAGTCAATAATTCTTCACCTTGGCATATTCAACACGTTCAAATCTCTCACAAAACTCATCTTTAGTAATGTCTTCGAAAGCGTTTCAAAGCGCACATCTTCAAATTTTAGCAATATTGATCAAGTCCAAGCAATGTTGGAACTTGACTGCAGTCACCACCTTTGTTAACATATCAGCAGGATTCTCAGTGGTCTTAATCTCTTGGATTGTTTCTTCACCTTCTTTTAGAACCTCTCGTACAAAGTGATAACAAACATCGATGTTCTTTATTCTTGCATGATAAACTTGGTTCTTTGCTAAATGAATAGCACTTTGACTGTCACAATGTACTTTGACATGCTTATGTCCAATTCTCAATTCATCAAGCAATCCTTGAAGTCAAATTGCCTCCTTCACAGCCTCTGTAGCTACCATATACTCTGCCTCTGTAGTCGACAAAGCAACTATTAACTGTAAGGTAGACCTGCAACTGACTGGTGCTTTTGCAAGAATAAACAGATAGCCAGTAGTTGATCGATGTTTATCTAAATCACCGGCATAGTCGGAATCACAATATCCAACTACATATTGACCGTCTTGCTTATCTCGTTGAAGTACCAAACTAAAATTTACGGTGTTCAGAATATACCATAGAATCCATTTCACAGCTTGCCAATGCTCTTTACCTGGATCATGCGTATACCTGCTCACAACCCCAACTGCCTGTGAAATGTCAGGTCTTGTACACACTATAACATACATCAAGTTACCAACGCATTTGCATACTGTACTTTAGTCATGTACTCTTATTCTGCGTCTTTCTTAATATGTTTTGACTTTTTTCATTCATGCTAAAACATTGTAGTGCCTTTTTCAAATATTGCTTTTGAGTCAAACACATTCTCCCCAACTTTCTGTCTCTACTTATCTCCATGCCGAGAATTTTCTTGGCTTCACCCAGATCCTTCATTTCAAACTCTTGATTCAACTGAATCTTTAATCTCTCGATTTCTCTTTGATTCTTTGAAGCTATTAGCATATCATCAACATATAGGAGAAGATAGATGTAGGATTCATCTTGTAACTTGCAAAAATACACATAATGATTATATTTTCTTCTTGTGTACTTTTACCCCATCATAAACTTATCAAATCGCTTGTACTACTGCCTCGTAGATTGCTTTAATCCGTATAACGATTTTTCAAGCTTGCACATCATATTCTCTTTTTCAGCAACTTAAAAACCTTCAGGCTAAGTTATATAGATTTTCTCCTCTAAGGCTCCATGTAAAAATGCATCCAATTAAACTAGTTCCATATTAAACTGTGCTACCAAAGCCAACAAATTTCGAACGGAGGAATGTTTTACAACCGGTGAGAACTCTTCATTATAATCAATTCCCTCCGTCTGAGCACAGCCTTTGGCCACCAACCTTGCTTTGTAGCGAACACTATCCTTATTAAAAAATCCATCTTTCTTTGCATATACCCATTTGCTTCCAATTGCCTTATTTCTCTTTGGGAGACTAGCTAGCTTCCACGTCTGATTCTTATAAAGGGAACTCATTTCTTCATTCATGGTTGTTCTCCACTTATCTTCTTCTGAACTTTGGACTACTTCCTTATAAGTGGTAGGAATGTCATCAATTTCAATTGGAGATGCATAAGCCACCATATTAACATAACAAGCAGGTACTTGAATTTTCCTTTTTGGCTTTCTCAATGCAATTAGTAATTGTTACTGTAGAGACTCTTAGGTTGGAACCTCTCCTTCATCTGGCTCCTCTTCTACCATAGGAGTTTCTACATCTGCTTCATCATTTGATGGGGTATCAATTCTTCCTTAAAACTCCACCTGTTTTGGAGTTCCATCTATCTGATTAACATTTTTAGTTGTCACCTTTCTTAACATGGTAGATTCGTCAAAGGTAACATTCCTGCTAAAAATTATTTTATTTGACTCTGGGCACCAAAGACGAAATCCTTTCACACCAGAGATGGTCCTCATGAAAATTACTTTCTTTGCACGTGGATCCAACTTTGACTCCTTAACATGATAGTATACAGTGGAACTAAACACATGTAAGGAATCATAATCTATAGCAGGTTTTCCAAAGGTGTTTTACTACCAATAGTAGTTGAAGGCGATTGATGAGATGACAAGCATATGTAACAGCTTCAACCCAAAGTTCTCTGCCCAATCTAACATTAGACAGCATACACTTAACTTTCTCCAGCAATGTTCGGTTCATACGTTTTGTCATCCCATTTTGTTGTGGTGTATCCCTAACTGTGAAGTTTCTGACAATACCTTCATCTTCTTAGACTTTTAAAAATGAATCACTTTTATCCTCCCCACCATTATCTGTACGAAGACGCTTGATCCTTTTGCCTGTTTGAGTTCCCACCAGTCTTCCATTTGAGGAAAACTCCCAGCACTTCATCCTTAGTCTTCATAGTGTATACCCATACTCTTCGAGAAAAATCATCAACAAAGGTCACATAATAGTGTTTTCCTCCCAAAGAAGTTGTTTTAAAAGGTCCCTACACATCAGAGTGAACATAATCCAAAATACCCTTCGTATTATGGATTGTGGTGTTCAAGTCTGCTTCTCTTTGACACAATGTTCATAGAAGTCTAATTTGCAGCCCCAAACTCCTTTTAACAATTCTTGATTTATTAATATCTTCAAGGATTTTTCACCTGCACATCCTAAGCGCATATGCCACAACCTAGCTGCTTCTAGTTATTGATCATCATTAGAAGCTACTGTTGTTGTTCCAATAAATGCATTACCTTGATAATAATACATGTTATTATTTCTTCGAATTCCTTTCATTACCACAAGTGCAGTAGAGATGACTTTTATTACTCCATTTGCTGCATTTATAGTGTAGCCATTTTATTTTAGGACTCCCACAGAAATGAGATTCTTCGTCAAACTTGACACGTATCCTACATTTGTCAGAGTCCTGGTTGTTCCATCGTGATTCCTTAAGTAAATTGAACCAATCCTATTTGTTATGCAGGGATTGTCATTTGTTGTGTAAACAACTCCTCCTTCTAGCTCTCTAAAGTTAACCAATCTCGATTGGGACACATGTGATAGCTACAACCTGAATTGAGCATTCATGGATTAAAAGAGCTTATTGAGGATGTAACAACTAATGAAAGATTTGAGTCTGTATCTTCACACTCAGCAACATTCGAATTTGCAACAACCTTTCTTTTATCAGGTTTGTTTTTATTCTTCAGCTTTAGAAAATCATTTTTTCTGTGCCCTTTTCCTGACAAAAGGCACATTCATCTTTGCTCAATTTGAGCCTTAGCTTCGATCTCCCTTTTTTTCCTTTAATTTGGCTCTGCCAACGACCTCCGATACCAAAGCTTTTGCTGCTCTACTTGTATGTTCTTCTTTTGTCTTCCTTCTCAATTCATGATTGTACAAAGCAGCTGTAACTTCACTAAGAGACACATCAACCTTCCTATGAAGTAGAGTAATTTTAATAAATTCAAACTCTTCAGGAAGGGATCCCAACAACATTAAAACTAGATCTTCATCTTCAAATGTCACATCCAAATTCATTAAATCAGTAACTAATTGATTAAAATTGGTGATATGATCATTTATAGTGGTATCCGAAACATAAAAGAAACGAAACGGTCTCTTCTTCATATGGAGCTTATTATGACTACTTTTCTTCAGGAATTTATCTTCCAACGTGTTCCACAATTTAAACGTAGAAGCTTCCATTGAGAAAGCATACTTTTGCTCTCTGGAAAGACACGATTGAATTGTATCACATGTCAAACGATTTATAGTCTTCCAATCTTTCTCCTCAATATCATCTGGTTTCTTTTTTTCAATAACAATGTCAAGACCTTATTGAAAAAGAACATCTTGAACCTCACTTTGCCACATGCTGAAATGAATCGTACCATCAAAAATCTCCACCACAAATCTTACATTTGTCATAACAGTCCTTGCTAGAATAAACGAGGTGGAAGCAGTCAATATGATTGGTACAGTCGTATCTTTTATTTCTGTCATTTCTGCTACAATTTCTATTCAATAGCTATCAATGTGGAATGCCAATAGCCCAAGAAAAAATCTTTTCTGATGTGAAAGATCAGACCATGTTGCATCCACAGAGCATACTAAGAAAAATCTTGGCTCTGATACTAATTATTGTGAAATCAGGTTAATTTCCAGCAATAATAACAGATTCACCTCGAGTATTATTGCCTAGGTAGATATAGTATAAACGATTGTACTAAAAATTCACACCAAGTAAATTCCCAGTAAAGACGGGAGGGGTTACAAACGGTCCCACTTAAAATCTAATTATTTAGTTAGAATTTTTCTAGACATGTAATTTAATAACATAATAATTCACTACAACTATACCTAAAGAAAAGACAATAATTCCTAGACAAAACTTTCGTTATTTTCATGAAATAATACATATAAAATACTATAAAAGAGGTTTAAAAAAGACATTTTTTTGAGATATTTAACATGATAAAAAGAGCCTCCTTGTATGACTTAAGGAGGCTCTTCCATTATTGTGTTTCTCCACGTGGAATTTAAACATATGCCAATTAGTCAACAAAAGATTCATCTCAGTTTGCAATTATTGCTGACAAGAATCAGAAATCAGAATCATGCATACGAGTCTACTTGCAGTTGGTCTGAAACAAGTGTGTGAGGTGAGGACAAAATAAATCATAAATAGATTTTCACTCTGAAATAACAATGCTACCCTTTATCCATCTTAACATGTAAATCATAAATAATAATAAGAGAGAAGTTTTATGTTGATAAATTTAACACCACCAATCCTCACGAATGTTTGAAAAATGTCCGATTTCAAGGAGAGATCATTCTTAATCTTATGAACCATTCAACTAGCAAAATAGCCTTTAATTATAAAAAATTACGTTGACTAAAATTAACAGAATTTATATATAAAATTAATGTTCGGCTAATTTGAATTTAAATTACATAAACTAAATCGCGCTAGACAAGTCATGGGACAACACCAATTTCATACTAAATTGGGTTTGGGTCTCATCTTGTCTTATGGGTTCTAGTTGGATTAGGCTTGTTCAATTCAGAGTGAAAGGCTCAAGGTACGGAAGCTACATAGAAGATGCACTGCTTCCCGATCCTTGTTTTAACATTTACTAAGTTTTTCCAAAGCTTAATCTTTTCTTATTATTTAATTATAATTTTTTACTTAATTTTTAGTTTTTATTTTATTTTTAAATTTAATAAAAATATATTTATTTAAGTTTCTAATTTTTTTCTATTTTTTAAAACTTATAAAAATTAAATTTTGTCTTTGTTTTCACTTTTTATTATAATATAATTTATTATAAAATAAGTATATTATTTAATCATTAAACATTATTTATCAGTTATGATTAATATAATATAATTGTATAATTTTTATATTTACTTTAAATTTTTAAAAATAATTTTTTAAATCTAGTCATTATTTAGTTAATATACTTTAAATTTAAAATATCTTAAGATATAACTTTCAAATAAAAGTAGTTTTAATTATTAAATATATATTAAAAAAATTTAATAAAATATAACAAACTTTTATATATATTTATTAATAAATGTATATGATTAAAATAAAATTATTTAGTTATTTAATTTATTTTGAAATTTTATTTAATAATTATATAAAACAGTTTAAAGATAAAGCTTTATATTTTTTCAGACTTTGCATCTTAATGAAAATTCTATGGAACAGTTATATATTTAATTATTATTAATAATAAAATATAATTACGTTAAGAATAATAATAAATATATAAGTTTTTTGTTTTGTTTAAAAAATAAAAAATAAAAATAAAAAATAAAAGAAAACAGGAGGACCAAATTGAGATATGTGTTTGCCTTTGCCACTAGTCGGTGCTTCTCTTTAAATGCCCAATCACTGCATTCATTCCCAAGGTTGGACGCCGTTCAAAGTCCTCTGAGAAGATCTAGACGGTCGTCGTTGGTGAGCTTTGGAAGTTGGACTTCTCGTTTACGATATTGGTATATCCTTTTGATCTTCCTTTTTCTGATTCTTCAATGAGTTGTAGTTGATGTTTAGATTTGGTAGGGTTTGAATCGGTTTGAATAGTTGATGCGTTTAGGGTTGGTCAAGATTGACAACTTTATTTGGTGGTAATTCCCTGGTTTTTGTTGGAAAGGGACAGCTTTCTACGTTGAGCTGAGTTGAGTTGTTCTGCGACCTTCAAGGGTTAAGGTTAGGGTTAGTCAAAATTGAGGAGTTATTTAAATTAAATTTTCCATCTTTGATTGTGCTCTTACACTTTCACCTAGGTTTTCGTTACGAACCCGTGTCTGTTTTATTGCTTGTACGTCAGGGGAATAATGAAACTTTCGTTTTCAATCCCTTCAAAATCATCCAAATCGGCCCCCATACCTAAACCAACTTCACAAGATGAGGACCAGATCATAGATAAAGAAGAAGAGAAGCAATATGTTACAGAATTTGATCCATCAAAGGTTGCTTCTGGCAAAAACAACCGGAATCTAGTTATTCCTCCTATAGAGAATGAATACCAACCCCATAAGAGAATGAAGAACCTTGAACTACCAATCTCTCTCCAATCAGACACTGACCTCCGGTTTGAGGTGGAGTCTCTATCTGCTGCTGATGGTGGCAGCAATATTTCCTATGGACTCAATCTTCGTGAAGGCACCACTGCTGCTACCACTACCAAGGAAGACAGAAATGGGTCTCAGAACCCGAGAAATGAGAATTTACTGCTGGAGAAGCTGAGATATGATTTGAAAAGATTGCCTGAGGATCAGGGAATGGAGGAGTTTAAGGATGTACCAGTAGAGGATTTTGCTGCTACTTTGCTTGCTGGTTATGGTTGGCATGAAGGAATGGGTATTGGCAGAAATGCTAAGGGAGATGTCAAAGTCAAGGAATACCATAAGCATACTGATAAGGAAGGACTAGGGTTTGTTTCACACAACTCAAATTCTGCCAGGAGCAGGAAAGACAGAGATGAGGCCAAACAAAAGCAGAAAAATGGCGTTGGAAGTAGGGATAAGGATAAAAATAGAGATGGAAATAGGTATTTTGTGGGCAAAGATGTGAGAATAATAGGTGGTCCAAGAAACACCATGGTTGGTTCTAAGGCGACGATTGTGGAGATATTGGATCCAGACAGAGTTGTTTTGAAGATTGCAGAAACTAGGGAGGATCTTACTCTCATGGTTCTCGATATTGCTGATTTGGGTTCTAGGGAAGAGGAGAAGTGCTTGAGGAAATTGAAGAACTTGAAAATTAGTAATGTTGGGCAAACATATGATATTGACAACAATAGTGGTATCAAAAGAGAGAGGAATGAAAAGAAATTTGACACAGATATACAGCGGGGAGCATCATGGCTCAGGAGCCACATAAGAGTCAGGATCGTAAGCAAGGACTTGAAAAGGGGTAGGCTGTACTTGAAGAAAGGAGAGATTGTGGATGTGGTGGGCCCATACATGTGTGATATTTCCATGGATGAGAGCAAGGAGTTGGTTCAAGGAGTGGATCAGGACCTTCTCGAGACTGCACTGCCCCGTCGGGGGGGTCCTGTTCTTGTTCTCTCTGGGAAGCATAAAGGGAAGTACGGGAGTTTAGTCCAAAGAGATTTAGACACAGAGATTGCGGTTGTGCAGGATGCTGAGACTCATGAATTGCTCAATGTCAAGCTTGAGGAAATTGCAGAGTATATGGGAGATCCAAGCTTCATTGGATATTAGCTCCTTTAAAGTGCTTCTGTGATTATGCTGATTGAATTGCCAGGGTTGAATCACTTGTTACTAAATTCAGTCACAAACTTCTATATATCAAGCCTGTCAACTCTTGTAGAATTACGCTTCTTATAATTAAAACGAAAGTTGCTGATTTTGATTCTAGTTTGGACGCCTGGCGAGATAATGAATCTTAGATCTGATTGCATATACTCCCATTGTATAACTAAAAAATAGTCCAGTTCACTTCCTTTAAAGCTGAAAAGAAGACACTCATGGTATCATTTGGCAACACATTAGACGGATTAAAGCTTAGGAGATGTGTATATATATTGAAAGCAGCAACCACGGCATCATGGAGCCTTCTATCGCATACTCCGACGTACATAGGGATCAGTCATTCTAGGCCCACTATGTCTGAGAATATCGGAAAAGTTAAACGCACGTACAAATGCCCCGTTAACATACTTTGTACCAATCGATACTCTTGAAAAAGCTATTTTTAGTAAGATGAGAGCCAGTAAAATATAGACAATTGGCAATCTAAACTTTTGACAACCTACTTCCGATGGAACAAGAATGTAATTTGTCACAACTGGCGGAGGCAACCTAACGGGTAACACAAGTAGTCTATGGTGTTATTTAATTTTCCATGTAACGACATTTATCTAATGGATTTACATACCTGATCTGGATCACTTGTTATTGCAAAACAAAATCCTTGTTACACTGTTACTGCTGGCCAAGGTTATTGATGAGCATATGAAACTACTCGTTTCGTTTACGACATTACTATTGTAACACACGCAGGTCAGATGATTCTCCCTGTAGAGGGTGATGAGCATACAGGACAACACAGGAAAGTCCAGAGAATTAATACTATGTAAAGGTCGGCAACGTTTTGGCAGGTACCATAAAACCGAAAAGCAAAAGAATCAAGTCCGAGTGGGGGGGACACTGGGACAGAACCAGACTGTACCATAATTACAAATATCAAGAGGCAATAAATTACAATATGTCGGTAAGCGAGACCAAAGGAATGACAACTCAAAATTTGGGTGTCTACCTTAGCACATGTTCACACGTATGGTACACAAGAAATACAGATCGTAAAGGTGCTCCCTATACATTGGGAGCACTGAGGCAGATCCTCTGGAATGTGTCACTCAAGAGTCGAGATATAAATCTGGTTACTGGAGATATTGTGATAGCTTTATTCTCTTTCCTTGAGGGCAATCGAGTTCAACTGTCTTTCCAACTGCATCAGAAAAATGACAATACTTAATGACAAACAAAATGATAGATGAGAAAAATGATTATAAATGAACAATCAACGTAAATACGTAATGCTAGAATGCTAGACAACAACTAGTAGGGTCCAACATCGAGTTTGTCCCAAATAAACAAAACATCAGCAGCTCATTACTCATGTTGGATCATTTGAAGCCAAAGTTATAATCACAGATCATCTACAGATATTGAGATCTCAATATAATAGAAGGCCACAATGAGTTTCCGAATTCTTCCAAGATATTCTAAGCTCTTACTTTTGCTCTCATTTCCTCTTTCCTCTACATTTTTTTCCCGTATACAGCAAGAGCATGCCAATTAGACATGTGAATAAGCAGCCTTAGCTTGATATAAATGTGACGATTATTTGCCAATCTAGGCTAGTAAATTGTACATTAGTTGGGCTTACAGGATCTGATCATATCTAATCCCACGGCGTAGCATCTGAATAACCAACTATAACCAATCATTACATGAAAAACGAAATAAAAGCAAAACATTATCATAAAGCAACGGGTCAAGGAAGTGACACTAGGAAAAGTGACTTAAAATTTACAAAAATATCTGAGACAGCTGTGAAGAGACTGAGCAGGATGGCTGTGATTGAAGGTAGGATTCCATGCAAAAACCCCAAGAATCCAAAAACCCCAACATTAAATCCAGTTAAGTACACACCTGAGCATTCTTCATTTTCTGTTTCTGCAATTCCTCAAGAACGCTTCCAATACTGAAACAAGACCCATGTCTTAGTCATGCTAGAATAGAAAGCAACAACTTGAAAACTAGTTCTGGCCGTTGTTACCTTAGTTGCAGATTAATCACCTGAGCCTGCAGCTCCTTCTCCCGAATTGATGTAGGTGGAGCCTGCAAGATGGGTAACTAGATAATTAATCAAATTAAAAGCAAATTTTCTCAAGGGACATAATTTCTGAAGTATGACCATCTAACTGAAAATCAATTCAGTTATTTCTATTTTCATCAAACTTTATGTAGCAAGCAAACAAGTGAAGTAGAACAACTCAAAGCTGAAACAAGTAATAGAGATCTTCTGGCACAACTTTGCGTCTGGCAAGTTCTGCAATCAGCCCCTAAATAACTAAATTAGAGAGAGAACAAAATGATCGCATTCCATGCAAGATCCCATGTTCTTTATTAGAGAAATTCAAAAAATAAACAGGCATTACAATCACAAAAATGCAAAGTTCATCTGTTTTTATCATCATGTAAACATTGGGGATAATCTGTTTTGTTTATATTGGTAAGGAAGCTGAATTAGACTTATAAATACATTTCATTGATTGCTGTTTCAATGGTATTGAACAGTAAGGAGAATAAAAGAGAAAGACACAAGATAAGTACCTGCAAAAGGTCATTTGCAGCTGTGTCAGTCAACTCCATGTTCTTGCCTGATTAAGAGGAAACAAGTCTTATTTCAGTCATTTTTACGTGAGGGTGAGTGGGAATGGCAAAAATCGCAAAAAGATAGATATTACCATAGGTTTGCTCCACATACTTGATCAGTTTCAGAATTTCCTCCTGCACGCAATCACTTAGAAAAGTTTTCCAAGAATAAAAATCAAAATGATGATGGAAACTGAAAAACTACATACTCTTTGGACGGTGTTTTGCTGCAGAATGCATTGCAGTGATGGAAGAACTACACCACCTGTAAGGTTTGATATAGTTGAACTTGTTGGAACTCCACAAATGGGGTTGGGATAGCAATTTGTAGGACCCTGAAAGATAAAAGATCGCAATGAATTCAAAGACATTTTCTAAATGATATATCTCCAACTTCTCTCATCATCATGGGAAGAACAAAAATACAAATTCAAAAGGAGGAATAAGAAAATTGCCATCCTTCTCATAATCAGTTAAGTATCATAAAGACTAATTCAGATTGAGGCACTTATATCAGCCAGATGTTCTCAGTGAAACGATCATATGAAAATAGTCATATATCAATAACCTCCTAGTGATTCGAAAAGAATTCTTTGGAAATAGATTTCAACAGTAAGCCTCACATGCTCCACAAATCAAGAATCAGATGAAGATAATGATAATGATAATGATAATCATCCACTAGTTTTGGCCAAGAATAGATGCAATCAACAAAGTGAAGATTATTCCTGATCTTTGACTAAAGGAACAAGAACATACAACCAAAAGAAAATGTTGCCAAACCACTGGTTATGAGAAATTAAACCACAGGGAATTCATACCAGCACCATTATTAAACAAGTATTTCAATATGTAAACTCTTAAAGAGATGGACAATGTCACCTTTCCTAATGCTGAAGGCTGGGTCACTTGTTGAAACATGAGTTTGTTCAAGTAACTTACTCATAATAGAGATTTCATCCTAAGGCAATAGGAAGTGTTCTAATCTGAAACGTTGAAATTTTGAGCATGCTGCTATTTTCCAATACATGAAAAAACCATTGACGAAGATACTTAACCACTATAAATAAGAAACACGTGTCCTTTAATTTTAATTCACGATAACTAATTCTGAAAGTTACTTCTCAGTAAAAACATTGATGAAACAATGACAAAAATGCCTAATTGCAACTTAATTATGATAAACTATACCCTGCTCAACATGTAATTAGACAGCTTCTGTACACATGTCGAAACAAAACTCTCTAATTGGTTTCTTAGTCAAAAACAAACTGCTAACATTGGTTAACCAGTGATCACAATATAATAATCCATAAATACCTTGGGACTACTGAGATCGGCTGAAGTCACTTTGAAGCGTCCCCTACGCATTACAGCTCCTTCTGTTGCATCATCTGCTGCATAAATTGATTAAGCAAAAGTAGAATTGGAATCAGCATAGACGCAGCATAAAAGAAACAAGTAACAAGGTGGTACAAGAATAGTATACCAGATGAAATGTTGTTGGTCTCCCTTTTTTGTCGATACGACAATGGACCACTGTAATTTCTATCTGACTGACCCTTTTGCTGAAGAAAATCCCTAAAGATGTAGGAAGCTACGATGAGCAATTGATTACAAAAACGAGTAGCTCTTCCACTAAGATAATTTTTGAGAAAAAGACCATTCATATAGTAGTGTATACCTCAAGATCTCGTATGAGTATTTGTACAAACAAGCAAACAAAGGAAAATTAAGCAAATCATGTACCTAGAACCATTTTGTTCCTTAAAGGGAATAAATTAGTAATTTGTACATGCTTATCAAAACCATATTTAAGCAATCACTAAACTAAAGGACGAAAGAAGAAAAGCAAACGCTCTTCCATCACAAAGACCAAGGCCAGTTATGGATCTAGCGTCAAAAGCCTAAATAGCAGTGTAAAGAAAACAACATAATGAACTTTCTTTCAAGCAGAGCTCACCTATTTTCATCAACAACGATCTTTCTGGAAGAAATTGCATTATCAGGTACCAGTGGACCACTCAAAAACTTTTTATGCTCAGTTGTAGTTTGACGTGGTAAAGAACTTCTCCCTGAAAATTCACCCTCAACTTTTTCTCTTCCTTGGTCCGTGGCAATCAATAATGACTTTGTATGAGCCTGATGTTCAGGTTCTGTTTGTCGAGTTTCTTTCCAACTTGGACTAGTTGCATCAGCATCATTTTCACCAATGTCAAAACAACCTCTGTACAAACTCAACAGTCAAGAAATAGAAACTGAACAATGAAATAGTAAGTATAACAAATTTTTAGGTACTATAATACATCATTGATAAAGTTCGGTACTACAAATTTTGCAAACCAAGTCTTTTTAACATTTTTCTTAAACCCCACACTGTGTGCATGTCCTGATGGCTTCTCTTTTTCTCTTCCTTCTGCAGTTTGAGGTGGGGTGTTGGGTGGAGCAATGTTTGGGCTAGTGCAGGATAACAATGAATGATAAACAATAAGAGCAACTTAGAATTCAAAGACGCTGCAAAAGAGAAGGGTCAATATTTGTCCTAAATACAAGGGTATATTGAGCTCCTACTTTGTTCTGCCCTGCTACGAATCACAGTTCACCTTCAGTAGCATTGAATTGCTTGTTAAATTAAGGTTGAATTTCCAATTAATTTAGTGAAAATGAGTGAGCGCTGATGAAGAAAGAAGTTCTCAATAGAATAACAGATCAGAGGAAATAAGAAGATCCATACTTCAGTGCTTCAAGAGGTTTAATAGGAAATGAAGAAAGCGAACTCTCCAAATCCATAATATTGTTACACCCGTCCTGAAAGAAAGGAAATGTTGATGTAAAATAGCTGATACAATGAAGTACACAAAAGTCTCTAAGCTATTCTGGCACAGAGAATGATACTTCATGCGTAGAAACAGCAGTTGAATAATGAATCCCTTCCGATGATGGCCTCTCAGATGGATAACGAGAATTGGTGAATGTATCCCTTTGCTTCTCAATTACTTCAGGTTTTTCAGCATTTGAAATCTCCTCATAATCTTGAATCTGCAAACATCAATATACTAGTAATGAGGCAGAAAAGAAACAGCAAGAATTATATAAAATCATTTCATTTTTCTAGTGAGACTATAGATTCAAACAGAAATTTTGATATAATTCTGGTGATTCAAAGAACTCACCATAGCAGCCTGACTTTTCAAATCTTCAAGGTTGAAATTCCAGGCACTGATTCCCCTTATGTACTCTTGCTGCAAGACAGCAATTGTCAGATTCTACTATCATCAAAACTCGGCAAAACTCCAGAAGAATGTTAGCCAGCCTGATTAAATAATGATTCATACAGCATTCATATGAACACGAATGTAAACATAGAAATATCTTCCCAACTGACCAAAGAATTAAAACAGGGTAACTTTGGAGGAACCCCATCAATGAAAATGATAACATCTTTAAAAGTTCCGTTTTACCACGATCAAACCATATTAATATGATACAAACTTTTGGAGATTCTAAGTTCTAAAAAGCTCCATAACACTTTCACGAAATTAAGGTGAAACTTAATATATCAGTTGCATTCTCAAGATTACAAAAAATATAAATAAACTAGGAAGCAAATGGGACATTTACTAAATGAACAACTTCAAGTATTCTTAAATAGAGCCACAACTTTTTTCAATCTTTATGCTTTCTTAACCCTATTCAATGATAAAAATTTATTTTAGATTAATTGTTGATCTACCACTGGTTTGACAGGTACAGGAGGTGTGCTTTGGTAGGGTTGATCATTTAGCAGCATTTGAAGAGGCAGAACGATCATAAAGCAGTGTGTCAAAGTTTTGGGAGTGGACATAAATAGTAAATAATGTCAAACACAGGCAGCTGCCTCATAAATGCAGTAACCCTGCCCAAACATACTTCAGGGCAAGAAGATGAGAAATCCATTTGCAATCACCAAACTTTCTCATTCTCAAGCACACGGCTAAAATAAGCAATGGCATTTGCCCCCCAGTGAATGTAAATGGTACAGCTCTTCACACAATATGGAAGATGACACTCGTGGGCACAGACTTCATACATTGTACAAATGCTGGCCCCAGTTTTTTATTTATCATTCAGGGTTTTCATGCACTTCTAAATGTTATAGATATCAAACTTTGCAACGAAGACAGCAACTCAGAGTTTAGACAATCCCCATAACTCACCTGTGATAACTGCTCCTTATCACCATAAAGAGCCTTATTCTGCATAAGAAGATCAGACTCTTTTGCCTGAGAAAAAGAAAAAGGATGTTTAGTTCAGGATTCTTACGAAAATGTTTACCAAAAAAGATGTAGTTATTAAAAAACATGAGACCTTCAACTGCCGAAATCGTTCCCCTAAAGGAGAAAGTCCCTCAAGGATGGTCCGAGCAACATGTTCATTAGAGCGCGAATGTTTAAAGAAATGATGTTTCATAAGCTTTTCAGAGGAAGGGCGCTTCTTTGGATCCTTCACTAAGCAAGCTGCTACTAACTCCTTAAATGACTGCAAAGATACATCACTGTCAGGCATGTTTTTGATGGATGATTGTGAGGATGATATCAACTATATAATACCCACCTTTGAAAATCTCTTGTCTCTTTCATAGTCAAGGCCTGGAGGTGCATTTTGTAAGGTCATCAGTAAAACCTGCAATCATGAAGAAAAGCATTAAGAGAAGAGATGACTAATTCGTCCAATATGCAACAAGGGTTGTCTGGAGATTGATCTCATAATCTGGCATGCCTTCCCTGGCTAGACCCAGGCTCAGACATTGGGCATACTCTGTCTCACTCTCTCTTTAATCAACCAATAGAGAAAAAGGGAAAAGAAATAGAAAAAAATGCCACATCAGAATGCATGGAAAATATCAAAAGCTGAACAACTCACCTTCATTGGTGGATACTTTGAGAAAGGAGCATGGCCATGAGCAAGTTCAAGAGCTGTTATTCCAAAGGACCAAATGTCTGCTCTGTTCACAGATAAACATTTTCAAGAATTGGGAACATAAAATGCTACAGAACTGAAATACAAAGAAACTCATAATTCATGTGCATCTCACTTGAAGTCATATCCATGTAATTGCTGCATAACTTCAGGAGCCATCCTGGGAAAAAGTAGTCAAAAAGAGTTATTACAGTAGAAAGTTGTAGAGTAGATTCCAAATGCCAGAATGTTAACTAGAAGGTAAGAAGGTAAAAGCTGTACCAGCATGGAGTCCCAACAAAAGTGTTCCTGGCACGTTGCCTATCTCCTGTGTCAAACATACAAGCTGACACTCCAAAATCTGCCAATTTAACTGTACCATCTGAATCAATTAAAATGTTCCCAGCCTGCAAATGAAAGTTAAGAAAATAGTTAAGGAAAAAGTTATTACATAAGTTCCGTACAACAGGTGAAACTTCAAACATGGTTAAAACATAACTGCACTTGCACACTGATAAAACACACGAGGAGCAAAAAAAGCATTGATCATGGGTGGGGAGCCATTAAAGATTCAAGTTTAAACAAAAACTTAATGAGGTAGTTTAAGGTTTCATGTTTCCAGTAGAACAAAGGTTAATCATGCACTGACATGCAAGCATGCAAAATACAAAATTCCTTAGAAGACATCATGATTTTCAGTTTTTGTTAGTTTTACTGATTACCAATAGATGTGTTTTTGTTTAGAAATTTTAATGGCCATATCCACAATCTAAATACTTCTAAGAGCAAAAATGGCTACAAATATAAAATACGAATATAATAAAAGACCAGGCACGTTCTACACCTTGACATCTCTGTGAATGTGCCCCTGCTGGTGAAGATAAACAAGAGCTTTCAGAGTCTCACGCAATACTGTAGCAATAACAGGCTCCTCAAAACCTTCTGGATAAGCAGATTTCATTATATGTAGGCAGGAGCCTCCAGACATGTACGGCATCACAACCCAAAGGCTGGATCCAGAAGTGAACGAGCAATGAGCTCGCAACACATTTGGATGATCAATTAAGGTCATTGTCTGTACCTCACGTCTGATGCCATCCTGAATTAATTAATAGGAAATACCACGTATAAGTAAATGATACGTTTCAGTGAACATATGAAATCTTTCTGTGTCCAACATGTATAGCACTAGTAGTATCAAGAGTTCCAAAAGAAAACTATATTTTACCAGGTCATTATTGCACTTTTCCAGATCAAGAACCTTTATAGCAACTATCTCATTCAGTGGAACGCAGAGAGCCCTATATACAGTGGCACTGACACCTTCACCAACTTCTTCATACAATTTGTAATCTTTTGCATTTACAGGAAATCTTTTCTCTGAAGCGTGCTCCATGGTTTCCTCTTATAGAGCACCATTAACACCCTCTTCACCACTGGATGAACCAGCAAACATAAATAAAATATCTGTTATACATGGGAGAATTAAGTTGATGTGGGGTTTCTTCCAATTTGGTAGCATTTTCCCTTCTTCAAAACAAGGTGTTAGATGATTCTAGTCGCTTCATCAAGGTGATTTCTGCAAGTTGTTTCCCTTTCATGTAGAACCAATTAGAGGTTAAATGAAGCCCAAATTATCTCATGTGACCAAAGAATTATAGCACCAATTGTCCCTACTTTACAGCCAACTGCTGGAATCAGTTATCATCCAGCAGATAAAGCCAACTTGAGGAGTAGGCAAGCAATCAGTTTATACCTTGCAGTTAGAAAATGAAGTTCCTTTTACCCTAATCAAAATGGCTAATAGATGGTGCAAACATAGATTGGTTACAACAACTGGGAATATTTTCTTTTAGATATTAAGTACTATATTTGGTCAAGCACGCCAGTCTTAGGACATGAACAACACCTGCATGATAAAAGAAAATAAAATCCACCATCAGTTCCTTTAACATTTCAAGATCTTAGACATAAACTTCATATGCACCCGTACAAGATAAAAAGAAATGTCGGATTTTGGTGAAGAATCTTGAAGGGTAGGGATCACCAAGATTTTCAGATCTCCAATAACACAACTTTAATGCACTATCCATACCCAATTTTATAAAGTATGAAAATACTTGATAGATTGATATAGTCTCTATATTATAGATTAGCTAAAGCCAATGCAAACCACCGAAACTATCCCTGCAATCCCAATCAAATCCAAACCTGATAATTCGATTTCATAAACAATTCACTTTTGCGCATCCGAGGCAACAATATAACCCAAAAATGGAATCTTCCAATCAATGTCAAACAATAATCAAATTGAAAGCAAAACCAAATCTAACGCATGTTATCGAAGTTCAATTTAAACAGCAATAAGCTCAATCAACCATGAACAACACCCAAAACCATTGAAAGAAACCTGAAAAACTCCATTCCAATTCTAGTAAAGTCACATCTACAAAAATAACTTATCTACTTCCTGGAACAGACTGAAGCTACCCACCTTGTCTAGCTCGAGCTGTTATAAAGGAAACAACCTCCGCTAGGCAGTCGATGGTGTAGAATCAAATCTGAAGTCGATTGACCAGTGTGTAAATACTAAATACAGTTCTCTGAACAAGACTTGGCCTTATTTGGAAGAGGTCTGGAGATCGAATTGGGTGTTTCGTTTCAGTTCCGGCCTAATGTCTATATGTTACTTTGTTTTCTTATTGTGTGTTTTTTTTTTCTATTAGAGAAACGTCGGGTCCACATTCCACAAAAAACTTTGAGATTTTCGGTAGGTGAAAATATCGGGCGAGTTGGATTGAATAAAGTATCGCCAATTTATCGTATCTTTTTCTAGTTCTATAATTTTGGCATTTTAACCTTTATTAAGAAACACTAACAAATAATTAAGAAATAAGATAAGCCTTTATATCATATTCCTCTAAAATTAAATCTGTTCGGAAGGGCCATATGTAGCAATCTTTTTAAATGTTAAAAACGACATATTATTATAACTCTAAACTAATATGGTTTAATTAAAAACATTTTTTTTTTGAAAGAAATCGAACTTTACTGAACGAAAGCAAGAATACAAACCGGAAAAGAATCCTAAAACATAAAACAAGGAAAAAAAAATGAAAAAACGAACCAATCTATGAGCTAGCTCGTTTGCGACATGACTAACCCACTCAACCTTAATGTCAGGGCGTTGTAACAATAGAACCTGACATTCATAAATTATAGAACCATATTCGGATCAATCGGGATCCGAATTATGTAAAGAAAGGACGACTCCTTGTGCATCCAAGAAGACCGTACCATCATATATTAAAATACAACATAAATAAAAATTGTAAAACCATTGAAATAAATTAAAAGCATGGAAGACAAGTCCCCTATCTTCTTTACTTTTCAAACTTCTTATCATCATGTTTGTTGATAAACAAACTTACGTACAAGGTGTCGCAGATGTAGACCACGTTTGGAATTGGAATGGGTTTTAACATTTTCTAATGTTTCACACATTCTTTGAATTTGTATTAATTAAAATTTATATCAGACTTCGTTGGAGACTGGGTAAAGATTTGTTTGGAATGTTTTGGTAGTCTTTTATTGAACGATGGCCTCATATTCACTTAATAATTTACTTATAAAAAATCAATTAATTAACTGATAAATCGATAAATCATAAGTCAGGTTTTCTAACTAAACTGTGAAAACAACATCGCAATTTTGCTTCCAACCTTCTTCTTTACCTTGAATCTCTAAAGGGTAAGCCAATCCAGGGTACCCACACGCTATGGTTTTTCTCCAACCGTTATGGCGTGCATGCAAGCATAGTCATAAGAGTCCATGGCTTGATCTTGAGTTGAAGCTTCAAGGGCACCACCACCTGTATAACTGTACCTGTTTACGCATTCTCCTATCACCTTCTCTGGTATCCCTTCATTGTTACCGTGTGCACCTGAGATGACAAGTAAGTTGACGTAGGTTGATGTCGCATTAGTTGTCTCAGCACTGGCAATGACTATGTTTGATCTTTAGTGCCTGCGCTAAAGCTATTGGCATTAGACTCGAGTATAATCAAACCCAGATCAGCAGTCTCATGAATGCTTGGTTGGTGAAAGATGTTTCAAGGAAATCCTAGAAAGAGAAGACCATATAACATAACCATATCCCATTTTTTACAGAGAAACAGCGGGGGAGGTATAGGTATGAGAGTGAAAAGCGAGACTGTATTTTGTTTCTCTAATTATTTGGTATCTTTGACTTTGAGCTCTTTACGGTGGCTTCTGTCCGCTTATAATGATATAATCGTACATAATCATTATTGCACTGTCAGGCCTTTTCTGGAACTGTGGCTGTTGCTAAGTAACAAGACACAGTCTGGGAGTAGCGTCACGGGGTGACAATACACCACCGTCTTCCTCTTCCATTAGGGTTAGGGAGGGTAAAAAGGCCCAGGTTTGGCCCAGCCCACTGTCAACTTCTTTCAGATCAGATCAATTTGTTTTTGTAATATCCTTTTGTATGGAAATAGTATATGTCATGTTGTTGGCACAAAATATATAAGAAAAAAATATTATCTATGATTTATCAAGGGCACATATGGTGTACATATGAATGATAATGACTAAATGTTTGTCCATAATTTGTAAATAATAAAAATATAAATAGTTTTCACCATGTCATGCAGACTTTAGCAGTGGAGAGATGATGCTTTATTACTATATTTGGTACATTAAGAAAAGGAAACAGAAGAAGACATGTTCATTGTTACAGTTGTCTGTACGTAAGGTAACCGCAAGGGGGTGACAGCTTCCTCAGTGCCCGGTAAAGCCTAGTGTGTGGAAAAACAGGAAAACCATGTAGTTCATGCTGCGAAATCAAGGCTGGAAAGACTTTGAATCTTGAGACATTTCTATATCATTCTATAGTTAATATACATGGAATGTCACAAAAAGTACGTTCCCCCTTCCATCTCGTTTTTCTCGACCGACACACTAAGATGGTTAATTCACACTGCCGATGCTGACGTCTGGGTTTCCATTAGTAATGTTTTTCATTCTCCTTCTAGGAGAGGCTCATCATTTTCCTGGCTGCTAGAAATTCAGTTCAGAGGGAACACATCAGTAAATAGCAAAGCCATCTAGAAATGATTTATGATTCCCAGTTTTCAATTCTTGATTGCCTAAATGATATGCTTTGACCAAAATGTGTTCCACTGTTCTTTGATCATGCGTCAAGGCAAACAGTTCCTTGCGTATCATCACATCGTACGAGCAATGTCAAAATGGTCTCATTGATCTGTTTATACCAGAATAAGGTTTTGGACCGATTAACTATGAGTCAGCCGCTTCTAGATGCATCGAGACTTTTACTGCTTCCTCGGGGGTTAAATTCCAATTTCACATTTGGAAATCAATTGGAAGCAAGTTGATATTTTAGACATATAATTTATGTGATTGTGGGTGACATTTTGGCAATGTTTTAATTAGATAAACCAAGTGGTGAAAACCTTATAGTTGAAATTGTTATCTTAATTAAAAAAATTTGGATGAAGTATCCTTATCAAAATCAATGTTGTGGGTAAGATAAACAAGATTGAAGGGTCATATTGCTTTCTTAACCATGTCGATATGTGGTTCTGTCTGATTTTGCTGAGGTTGAGCGTCATTGTTTGAATCCATGAGTTCAGTTGACTTCAGCTACGAAACACCTACAAAAATAAAAGAAGACACACCGGGAGTTGATCGCCAGTAGACCCCTCCGATGCTTAAGTCAATTCTCTCGTAATCGATTTTAGTGATTGTGAATAAAGAATAGGATTTTTCAATCCCATACCTGCGTCATTGTGAGTTAATAAGTTTATATAGGAAATACTTGCTAGGTTTAGGTTATAGGAATGGGTCGATCGGTCCACACGTCATTCTAAGCATGGACCTGAACCTAGCACGATCGACCCAACCAATATGTTTTCATACCTATGATTTTTTTAATCCAATAGTTGATGCTATGTTAGGCATTCCTGTGCTCCCTTTTTTTATTGAACAAACTATTGTAAGTTTTAGATGAGAAGTTGAATATTGTCCTATATTATTATAATACATGTTTTTTTTTATTCACCTCAACAATTAGGTAAATCATTAGAAAATCGTTTATGGAGTTCACATCAGTATATAAAGTCAACAATGTTTCGTTACTAGATCATGGTTCTACGCAACTATGATTTATAGGGTCCATGACTCCATTCATGTATGTTTTTCCTTTTACATACGTTGAAATAAAAGAAAAAAAAAGATTCTACAAGTTATGCAAGGGATTGCGTATGTACTTGTAGATGCCTCTCACCTTCCCACATCCATCGACCGTCGACGTCATACCGTATATTTTGTTTATCGCCTGGTTGCTTGGATTTCACGTTTGTGTTTTTTCTCCCTTCTAGAAAGCCCATAATCATAAAGTTTAAGGCTTTATGTCTAACAGATTCTCTTTGTCCTGTCTAATCAATAACCACATGGTGCCGAACTTACTGAGTTGTAGTGCTGATTGCTGAACCAATATTTTTTTTTTAATCCAATAAGAATTTTTGTGTTAGTATTTTTTATATTATAAATTATTTTTATTCAATTTCAATTATAAAATTTGAACCGATGCTTTAGAATATATTATGGTCGGGTCGGCTATTCTAGGCCCAAGCTTAGACCCAGAACGACATGTGGGCCGATCAGTCCACTCATGGACAATGACCTAATCCTATTCAAATACAGCCACCTAAA
>JAOSBM010000008.1:9892480-9902668 GCA_027568955.1 Erythroxylum tenue
GTTTACCTACGGGAAGATCACCGACCGAAAGCTTCGGGCACCAAATTCCGTCGGTAAATGCTTTCACCGACGGAAATAGGTGATTTACCGACGAGAATTTCCGTCGATAAATCAGTTTTTTCTTGTAGTGTCAGAAACCGATATACCTCCCCCATCTTTATATTCCTCATTCTTCTCTCTTTGTTTTCAAACAAATTTCTTACATTATAATCCTCATAAAACTCCATCTTTCACTATCTCTTCCTTCTTTACTAGAGATTATAATCTCATAAACTACAAAAACTAAGCTTGTTGGAGTTGAAGAAAACAAAAGTACAATAACTCTTCAAATATCAACCCACAACACCTTACACTGTGGTAACTATAGTTGTTAAAAAGACATAACATTTGACAGTGTTGTCGCCTTAATAAGTAAGGTTCTCCATATCTTGTATATTGCCTACAGGGACGGATCCACATTGGAGGCAACGGGGGCAAATTTCATATAAAAAATTATTATTTTAAGTTTTGATTCCATTAAAAAATAAAATTTTGCTCCCATTAAAAATAAAATTTTGCTCCCACTCAAAAAAATTTCTGGATCTGTCCTTGTGCCTAGATGTATACTGCAAGTGTGTGCATATATATGAAATTATAGGTTGACAAAGGCTTTAAAAGAAGCAAAGAAGAAGAAGAAGAGAGTAAAGAAAACATAGATGAAAATACCAAGCTTTGTTATCTCATGAATAGATGAGCAATGCTAGAGATAAAAGATGAAGAAATAGTAAATACATAAGTTTAAGAGAAAGAACAAAAGAGAGAAAGAGTCTTTAATTTTTATTTTAGAAAAAGAGAGAGAGACTTTATTTTTTTTTATCTCCACTCTGATATAATACTTTTTTGTAATCTAAGACTGATAAAAAATTGAGTTAGGGTTTAAATTGAACGTTCATTAAATGTTAAGATTCTTTTAAACATGTCGAAATGTTTGAGTTTAAATTAAATTATGATGAACATGTTAGGATCCAATTTAACTCTCTCTTTTTTCCTGCATATGTGTTATGTTTTTAATGGATAACTTCCAACAATTAAAATTGGTTAAATTGTTATAAGTTGAAAGAAGATGATATGTCAAAAATAAGTGATTTGTCTCAAATCTTCTTCTTAGTCTCTCTGCTTCTCTCTCTTTGTTGATTCCCTTCTTAACTCTTGTTAATTACAAATTGTCATTTACCCTAATACCTAAATCATAAATCTTAAATCAATTAAATAGAATTCAGTCGCATCAAATTTTTTATCAGAGTTGAGATCTTGAGCAACCAAAAGAGCTACCTCTGAATGGATTCCATTACTGTAGGATTCTTCTTAAGAAAGGAACAGAGGACATTAACCTCAGGCCGTATACCAGTATCAAAAAGAAGCTATGGGAGAACTCGTAAAAGAGATGCTAAATCAAGGAATAATAAGGCAAAGTGTGAGTCTATTCATTACACCAATGATCTTGATTAAAAAGAAAGATGGATTGTGACACTTTTGTGTAGACTGCATGTCTTTTAAGTAGTGCACCATTAAAGTCTTTTAATCCACACATTTTGTGGTTTGAAATTAGGTTACGGGAACAAAGGATTTCATCTGAAACTTTGACGGATGGTGTTTTCAAGCGATCGTAAGAAACGAAAATGATGGACAACGAGGAGTGGATTAATTGGTTCAGATTCTTCACTTAAGACTTTCCTCTATAGGAGGTCTTGAGTTCGAGTCACGCGAAAGGAGGGAAAATAGGTATGTTTCTATTGATGATCCTCTAGTCGGCCCCCTGGGCATAGCTCCTTGATCGGATCAATTACGAACGCCTTGCTTCCAGCGGCAGTGTGGGAGTTGGAGTTATTAGGGAACCTGGGGCCTGATGGGAACCTGATGCTGAGCAAGGGGGAGCCAGTGATCAATCATCAGCTGAACAATCAAGTATGTGAAGACTCCTTGTGCGCAGAAGTGTACAGACTACGTAAGAACCTGAGGGATCTTAGGTTCCAGATTTACATCCTCTAGGCTCTTAGGACGGGATCGTAGGAGCTTAAGATTAGTCTGACTAAGCCGGGATACCTAATGTAATAAAAAGAAAAGAAAGAAAATGATGATATTTTGCAAGTTCTTTTTGGAAGGAGTTGTTTCGGCTATAAAGAGTGACTTTGCAATTATTCACTGCAAGTGGAAGTTTCAAATCACATTGTCCAGATAATATTAGAACGTCTGAATTATGAAATATGGTGGTATAATGCCACCTTCCATTCAACCATATCCCTTTATCTGTGCCTTATTTAGTCCGTGATTCTAATATTTTACTTGTTATCCACTTCCATTTTCGGTGAAACAAGACTTACCATAGGACAATCGTGTAAGAAAAGGGTTTTCGACAGCTCTTAGGTGACCCTTATTGTGCCAGCCTCAGTTTACTCTATTTCGTGAAAACCATCGGCTGATTAATCGTCACGACAAGCCAATCGTTGACGGATAGTTGCCGCTTAGAAGAGGAGAGGAAGCAGTGATATGGTCAAATCCCGTCTTTGTATATGAAAGAGTAAAAGTAATCTAATTCTAATTTTCTTAGAAACCCAAAAAAAAAAAAAAGTAGTGGACCCTTCTATTATTCTCATACACAGACGAAGACAAGATCGAGTTATGAGTTATGGCAGCTCCCATGCATATAATTCATGTACCTTTCCAATCAACTCTAAACAAAAAGTAGTGAGAAGAAAGGACCGTGTTAGTCTGTTAGAGTATAAAGTTCCTTGGTCCAGTGCTACTGCTGCCACTACCACCACTAGAATGGACTCCAGGAAGATACTTTGTCTTCTGATGATTTTATTTCTGGAGATGTTGACACAGTCCAGATTGCTGTTGGGTGGCTCTGACTCGCACTCGCACAAATGTGGGTTCCAGGCCTTTTTTAACTTTGGCGATTCAAATTCTGATACTGGAGAGTCATCTGCAGCAGGACTAGCAGAGGTCACTCCACCTAATGGCGAAACCTTCTTTGGAAATCCTTCAGGAAGATTCTGTGATGGTCGACTCATTGTAGATTTTATAGGTGAGCATACATTCCACTACTTTCTTGTCATTTCCTTGCAAAGAAATTCAGAACATGTTGATTCAAAAGGTTCAGACTTGATTGCGCTTTACTTTCTGCTTGGGTAAATTGTTGATTGTTGCAATATTATGTTTCTTGTTGAACGTCTGGTTATCTGACTTTTGAATCGAGAAAGGGATGATGACCATCACTAGAACCGGCAAGAAATTGAATTTACGTATCTGTTATTGTCACTCACCTTTTTTACTCTGTAACTTGAGCAGCTGAGAAGTTGAAGTTACCGTATCTGAGTGCATATTTAGACTCCCTTGGAACAGATTTTAGGCACGGTGCAAATTTCGCCGCAGGAGGTTCCTCTATTCGTCCTGGTGGTTATAGCCCATTCCATCTCAGCATACAAATTTCCCAGTTCAAGAGATTCAAAGCTCATGTTGAGGGTGTCTATAATGAGCTGGTCTCTCTTCCCAAAGGTCAGTCGCTCATCCTATCTTTCGAGTTTGACGAGGTCTTAGCGAGCACCTTGGGGGATCTTATCATATGATGGTGATAAAAGCTGATGAAATGATTAATTTTTTTGGGTGATTCGCAGAAGAAGAAAAATTTCTACCATCCCAAGGTAATATCCCTGGGCATGTGGACTTCTCAAAGGCTCTCTACACATTTGACATTGGGCAAAATGATCTGGCTTATGGATTGCAGCATACAACAGAAGAACAAGTTCGGATGTCTATTCCTGATATTCTGAGCCAGTTTTCACAAGCTGTGCAAGTAAGCAGTAATCCCTGTCACGTGTGACCAGACCAGGCAAAAACATGTGCTAAAACTTCCCTTTGTGTTTTAGGAATTGTTCAGAGAAGGGGCAAGATTTTTCTGGGTGCATAATACGGGTCCACTTGGTTGCTTGCCATACAGTGTAATATATTATCCCTCAAAGCATGGTAATCTGGATGAAAATGGATGTGTGAAGCCCCAGAATGAAATCGCTCAGGAATTTAACAGGCAGCTTAAGGACAGGATTTCTGAACTGAATACACAGCTCTCCGATTCAACCTTCACATATGTGGATGTTTATTCCGCTAAATATGAACTGATCAGTTCTGCAAAGAGTCGAGGTAACCTGAATTGCTTTCACAGTCATTATGTCAATTGGCTGTTTCAAATTTTAATGTAGTCCATGATGTCCATGATCAGGTTTCGTTGATCCGATGAACTTCTGTTGTGGTAGTTATTATGGTTATCATATTGACTGCGGAAAGACAGCAATAGTTAATAGAACAGTTTATGGTATTCCATGCAAGAACCCGTCCATGCACATTAGTTGGGATGGCATACACTACTCCGAGGCAGCTAACTTGTGGATAGCAAGTAAAATTCTTAATGGTTCTCTTTCTCACCCGCCATTATCGGTAGAAGAAGCCTGTCAGTATATGCAGAATGCATAGTCAAAGTCTCAATCGATTGCTTCCATTTAATAGGTCAAATGGTGAAGTTAGAAATCTAATACTGATGTGGCTTTGTGAAAACATATGTTCTGAATTTCTATTCACATTTGTACTATCAGCAAAACAATATTTTTTCCAAAAGGAATCCTCATTTCTTTCTTTGGAACCTTTTGTTGTTTGATAAACATTGCCAGTGTCACGAAAGGCAGTTATGCTGCTTAAAATATTCTGAAATACTCTGTAACAAAATTAAAAGCTGAATCCAGAACGAATGAACCATTAGGTGCATAGATTACTTCAAAAGTTGGTGAAAGGAATTAGAAGAATTCCATAATAGAAGTTTGATGTAAGAACAGAAGAAAATGATATCTCAACATTAGTCAACTGTATATTAAGACAAATGAAATCTCAACAACTCCTTAATCTACGAAGTACAGACGCAAACTCTTTCGACGCCACCCCTCCTCCGTCCTCCCTCTTTTTCAGTCTTCCCAACGAGGCCAATGCAGAAGTATACAAAAGGAAAAAGAAAGCATTTTGAAAGGAGAAACAAAGGTGTCATGACCAAACCAGTTTTAATTCGTATCATAGCTATTTAATTCGTTTATTGTTCGAAATGCCAACAGCCATCTATCAAATAAAGCAACCACCTAGTCCTTTACAAGGAATATTACAGATAGGCATATGTACATCAGCAGCATTATGATACCTCTATTGAATCATCTTTTATAGCTGGAAGATCAGTGTCAAGGAGGGTTACTAATGATCTGGATTTCCTGCTGCGAACCCTGCCTGCTTCCTTCAACAACTCGGCCAATCTTTGCTTCTCCACATACCCGTCAGGATTTGCAGTTCCAAGCTTCTCCTCCCTCATTTCAACAACATATTCCAAAAGTTCAATGGCATCATCCAACCTGTGAAATTGTGATGTAATGGACACGAGGCATCAAAGCTTATATTTTTCAGATGAACTGGTACAGATGACATCACCTAGTATCGATGAATAATGCCTAAACATTATAGTCAAAGAAAACAACTTAACGGAAACCAACGAAGTACCTGCCCATTGCATCATAGGTGCCGGCGAGATTGCTATAGACCCCCAAAGTGTCAGGGTGATAAGGCCCATATTCCTTCTCCAAAATGTTTCTTGCTTCTTCAAACAAATCCGCAGCTTCATTTATTGCATACCGCTGTACACAGGCTAGACCCATTTGATTCAGAGCGATCCCAAACAAGGCAGATTTCTTCTCTCCGCTTGCTCGAAATTTGGAAATTGCACTTTTGAAGGTCTCATAAGACTCAACATAATGTCCCATCATATAATACATGACTCCCATCTGGGCTTCTATTCCAGCAATTGTGCTTTGTTGGCCTGGAGTATCACCATAGATCTTCAGAGCCCTTTTAAGTAACTTCAATGCCTGATCCAGTTCATTCATAGATTGATATATAGCAGAAATGTCAATGAAACCACTGGCTATCTCTTCTGCAGTGATTCCATGGTTGGGCTTTTCATAAATCCTGAGAGCGTTTTCACAGTAAGATTTGGAGTCCCGAAACTTCCCTATCCTATTATACAAGTCAGCCAAACGAACATAAACTGAAGCAGCTGCTGGATGGTTCTCTCCTTTATTTGACTTGAATACAGTGAGCCCTTTCTGATAAGAAAAAACAGCCTCATCATACCGTGCCAATGACAAATATGCATCTCCAATGCTACAATCAATTGAAGCAACGTCAACATCCTGGCCATGCGATGCCATGGACATGCTTGCCAAAACATAATGCTCAAGAGCGGATTCATAATCTCCTTTAGCATCACAGATAAGTCCCATCAGTCTCCTATCTGCTGCTTCTTCAAGTGAAGCAGGGCCACCATTCTCTCGGTGGATGTCAAGTGCCATCTGACATAGCTTCTCAGCCTCATCAAATTGCAAAGCTTGAACATGAGCCTCAGCCAAATACCTGCATGTCTCGCCAACTCGAGGATCTGTTTCTCCCAACACTTGCCTCTGGATTTCCAGACCAGCTGTGTAACACAAAATTGAATTTTCAGCTTGTCCTATCATTGCGTAGGCATCACCCAATTGCATGCACCCAGCAAATTTAGCAAGAGCATGGTTTTGGCCATCTTCCAATACAGGAATTTCAATGGACTGCTCTAGCACAGGAATTGCGTCGTTATATTGGCCTAGACTGCAGTATATTGCTGCTAAAACATGTAAAGACATCACATGCTCCAAATTGGGCTTCCCGTTTGTACATGCCTCAAATGATTTAGTAGCTCGTATAGCAAAGTCAAGAGCCTTTTGTAGGTTTTCACCTGAAGAAATCATATCCCTTGTCTGTTTAAGCAAGAACGGTCCGAGGTCAGGGTTGTCTAAACCTGCCTCAAGAAGATTCTCAGTTCCACTCTGAAACTTTCCCCGCAGAGAAGCGAAATTTCTCTGCTTCCTCATGGGGAAAGCTGCATTTGGTTTTCTCATGTTCCTTTCATACGGCCTGCCAACCAAAGGTTTCTCATGAGAAGATCTGCTTCTGGGACTCGACTTCCCAGAGTCTACAGCATCTGATTGCAAGAGGAAAAGCTGTTTTCTTAAACTTGCGGATTGCATTTTATCCCTACTTGTAGACTTCTGATCAATAGATCTACTATCCTTCTCAGGGACAGTGTCATCTACATTTCCTTCTTCTTTATGCTCCGCGACCACCTCTTTGGTTATCTCCACATCTCCAACAAGATGGCACAATTCAGAATCAATCCTTGATTCCTCGCCATATGACAAAAAACTAGCTCTCGAAGGTGAAGGCTCAGAGCTCTGCATCTCACAGACATTTCGGTACAACTGGTCAATGGAGGTGTCAATCAACCCATCAATAGCCAGGTCAATGGAATCACTGCGAGGACTCTGTGGACTCGATGCACATTTTGGAGATCGTTGCTGGTTTAAGCTTCCCTTGTAAGGTGAGTAGTCCCCGTTGGTATCATTATCTATTCCTTCTCCACTAAGCGCATCCATGGCCAGTCCAGGCATTTCCCTGAAGAATAATCAATCAACAGTCAGGAAATTAAAGAATGTATGAAGCCTAAGATCATGTAAAAACATGAGGGAGAGATGTTAGTGAAAAAGAAATGAAGCTTCCGCAGGAAGTGCAGAACCCGAATTCAAGTTCACCGGCATGAATGGAAATGGAAACAAATTGTTGAAGTAACTTCCCATTTGAGCAGAAGACTGATACGTAATTTGAAATATAAACTCTGAAGAATCCATATCAAATCACTAAAAACATTCCACCTAATAAAACGTACGCTCTGTCTTCAAAATGCTTTACTACCAAAGTCTAAAACAACGCAGCACTGCATATCTGGAATTGCATTATTCATACGCAGAAAAGAAAGAAATCAAAAGTAAAACCTTAACTGCGAGATATCAAAATTCAAGGAATGCACTTAAGAAAAACAGGGAACAATTCTAAAAGAAGAAGAACAAGAAAACTAAAAAGACGCAAAGTAAGGAAATGATAAATGAGTGGTACCTTGGCTAAAACAGAATGTATTTTATTCAAGAAAAAGAAAGACCTTTATGTTCTCTCTGCTCTGGGGATGTCTATACAGAAATGGTGTGTACACATCGATTTCCCTATATATACCAACCAGGAGCTGAAGAAGGTGGCATGTGGGAGGGTAGGGGCAAAACTGGGAATTGAAAGCAGGGATCAATGTATATATAACTTATAATTATTGAAAACATAAGTCCTTGCTCTAGATAGACATGTAATACCATATGTAGATGTGGGGTTGCAGAGATGGGAATGTTGAAGCAATAAGGAAGGCGACATCTCCCCCACCCCACATCTCTCTATCTTTTTTTCTTATTTATGTTTAACATAACAATTGCTAGAGAATTGTTAACTGAGAATTATAAATTTGAAATATTGGATAATGTTTGTCTTTTTTTAAATGACTTCGAGCGTTATGGAGTTGGCGCGATCAACGGCTTTTCAACGGAAAAATGTTTAGGTCACAGCCGAAGCCGGAAGGTTTTGTTTCATCGGTATACGTGGACGTACAGGGATTTGGCTCTAATGGGGATTCATCCAATGATTGGATCGGTCAAAAGGGACCTACGTGGACCAGTCGGAGATTGCCAGCTAAGTTCTGGCTGTTGGTGGTCCCAGTGGCAGGCTGACATCAACTAATAAGGCGTTTAAGTTTAACCTCGTGGATAAGAAAATATTAATATGCATCCTCAACTTTGTCGGAAGAGGACATGTCAATTACTAAGGTTGTTGATTATAAAATTCAACATCACCAAAACCGCAGTATATGCTGATGTTGCAACTTCCCCTGCCTAGGGGTTAGGACTTAGGACCCAATGGCTTAGGGTGGTCATGGGGATATCCGAATGAGTCTTAAGCAAATACACAAATTATTGGTCCTTTTGTGAGGTAAACTAGCAAGCTTTAGAGTAGTTAATGGGTTATCAGGTACTAAATGAGAACCAACTTTGAAGCTTAAACTTGATTGCACAATGAAGTTGAGTAGGTATGTTCCAAAACCCAAATAAGAAAAATAAAGGAAAGTCTAAGTTGAGTAGGTTTCTCACCAATTCAATGATAGGGAATCCAAAAGTGAAATACCAACTAACAGCTTCATTTTGTATTGGATTGTGGTAACCACTTTTATACACTTCCGAGCCATACTTCAAATTCTCTCATCACAGCAGCGGCAACAATGACAGGAGCCGCTAGAATAATATGATAATTGTGGATTATGAACCATCCTATTAATACATGGATTTATTCACCTAACATTGTTCATGACTTGTCTCCTAATCATATTCCAATTATTGATTCCACTCCTCTTCATCATTGACGAAAACAAAGAGCTTCCACACTGCTTGCTTGTCCAAGTAGACTCTAATCCATCATGGAGTAGAATGCGTATCTGTTTTTAATATTTTTTTATATAAAATTTAGACTTATACCCAACCGAATTTAGAATAGGAGCTTCAATTTAAAATTAAACTCAATCTTTTTAAAAAGCTTTAGATTGAAACTTAATTTATAAATTCATTTATTTTCTAATATTGTAATAATTACATAAATATAAACAAATATGTAATCAAAAGATACAGTCCCTCCTATCTAAAATGAAAGTCATTTTAGAGGAATTCATACTTATTAAGAAAGTTGATGAAATGTTTAATATACCCTTATTAATGGTACTACTCAACAATGATGCTTTTGTTTTTTGTATTATTAATATTAACAGTTCAATCATTAAAATATCACATGCAAAGTTTGGATGTTTCAACTTTTAATTAAAAAGAATTTTTATTGGTTTTGCATTATCTTCATTTCTACCATGTATATGAGCGTCTCTTCATTTCTATCGTCTCTTCATTTCCACCATCCGTGTCTATTCGTTTTAACCATGTATATTGATCTCAACATTGTTGAAAAATTTTAAAATTGATTGATTCAAATTTGGAGCCAAGCACAATACCATATGAAAATTTTAGAGCCTAAAAATTTACAGAATGTTTAAAAAATTTGTAAAGGAACCAAAACCAAAAACTCCCGTGGCTATATATATATATATATATATATATATATATAGTGTTAGAATAGAAAGGAAGTATGTAAATAAGGAAAGGATTGACACCCTTAATT
>JAOSBM010000008.1:9940482-9953632 GCA_027568955.1 Erythroxylum tenue
TAAGAAAATAAAACTTAGTGTGTTACACTATTACATTTCGATAATTAAAATAAGCATAGCTCAGAATTTGACAAGAACCCTCATAATGAATATCAAGCATGAGCCTTAGGATGTGGAGAAGAATTCGTGTGCTTCGTGATATTGCTTTAGGACAACGTTGTAGATGGGATGGACAGGTTCCAAGAGATTGGAATGGGGACCCAAAACAGCCCTTGGCAAAGGTGGAGAATTCTCATCCCTGGACCAGCTGTATTGACATATTGACAAGCCGCTAAGACAGTAACATGTGTGATAGTAGTCTCTGCCCTTCCCTGGTTTGTCTCTGAATCCACCTTCCTGGACCTACAAAAATTAACTTGCTAATATAAACCAGAGATTCACAAGAAATTCTTTGTCGCGGAGCCCTAACCAAAAAATTGGAATAGACAAGCAAGGGCTTCCAGGTTCTAACCGATAAATTTCTGAATGAGAATACTAACAAGTGAAAAGCTTGCAAGAACCCCTGAACTTACAAAGAACCATCTTTCACCCTTAAACGGGGGTACAAGTTCTGGTTCTCAAGCATGTTAGGCCAATACATCTAAAAACATGTAGAAAAGAAACCAAACTTATCCATATTGCTCAGTTATAGTCACTGACAAGTGTAAGAAGGAAGCTTTACAGAATACATTGTAGAAAGAAACCGCTTTACAGAATAAATTGTAGAAAGAAACCGTGGAAAAGAGGAAAAATGAAAGGAGAGACAAGGAAGAAAAGTAAGGCTGTGGCTCAGATTTGGTCAACAAAGAACAGCTTATGCAAAATTCTACACTAGTTACCACAAGCTTTCAGGCATGTTAAAACCACAAAAATGAGAAGGCTGAAATAAAACCTATCAGTTCCAAGATTCCATGCCAAGGTATGATCGTTGCTACTAATTTATTTTATACCTGCGAGCAAAGAAGAATGTACTGCTGCAACGCCATGCTGTGGAAAAGTGGTTCTATTTCTGGATGCCCCACAATTTTAGTATGGCTACTGCTGCTACAGTCTCCTAAACATGAATTATTTGCTTGGTCTGAAGAAACATGAAATTGAAGAATGCAATAAAAAGCCATTTGCAAGCATGCATACCTCCATGCCCACAAGCATCGTCATCTCCATATAAATTTTCAGTAGTATCTTCTCCTTCAGAACTGCTATCTGTATCATGATCTCCCGCAACATCCGAAAATGTCAGGGGCACACCCACATGCAATCTTTTTATCAATGCAAATACTCCACCCTGATCAACTGCCCTTCTTAATACAAAGTCAAACTAAAAAAAATATCAAGAACTAAAACACAAGAAAAGAAAGATCACCTGCCAGAAGGAGTAACATCCATCAACCAATTTATTAGTTCTCCCCTGAAATCCACATTCTACTCCTTGTCGAGATACCACCCAGTTCTAATATCAAATGAAACAATAAATCTTTAAGCATAAGAATATAAACCAGATATAAGGTATGAGAAAGAGTTCATTGCAGACAAATAAACAAAAACCTCCAATTGACAATCGCTATAGTAGATAACCTGACTTACAATTAAACCAGCTAAGTCCATCCGATTAGCCTCATTGATCAACATCATTGTAGCCACTCCACAAAAGGTATAACTGATTGACCAAAATAAGCAATCCATAAGAGATTTAATTTGGAGAAATCAGCAAATCCACGAAAACAGGAAGTAAATGCAAGCTTATCCTAGTAGATATAGTGTTAAGGAGGCAACAATAGGGCACTCAGAAACATACCCACCATGAGCTTCAGAACCAGGCTCCCCTGCAATGCCGCCTTCATAAGTCTGACAGCTGCAAAGATGACATAAAGGATTCTTTATTATTCATCAGATAAAACAAATAACAACTTTGAATAATCCTGAAATACTCAACTCACCCATCTTCAATATCTGAGTTCTAGAAAACACTCTTCTCATGGTATGATACACAGAGTTTTAAGAAAATACAAGTAAAGGTTAGCAGGGAATTCCCAATGCCTCATTTACAAAGTTATTGTCACTCCAAAGTCTTGTCAGTATGTCAGATTTTAAAGTTTATCATGTAGGTCTCAAACAGAAATCACGGCAGACAAAACCCATCCTATATGCCTGCAAGCTATACACCTACCTTGATTCTGTTTTCTCACATGACTGCACCTATCAACAATGCCTGATTCCAATTTATGAAAGATGCATTAAGATCAAACGGAACAATTATTATGAAGAATCAATTCAGAATTTTTCGACAAGTATATTCTATTGTAAATCTTGTGTGCATGATGCTCCCCAGCACAGAGCGATCAAAAGTCCAACATCACTCACAAAGCAAACAGTCAATATGTAACAGACACAATTGGATAGAGATCTTTGGATATGTGAAATTGCATCTAGAACTCAAATCTGAGTCATTAAAAGGATGAACCAGCAAGGATTCAGGAACAATAAAATTTGAAGTTTTCATGACCATACACAGGAGAGTTACTCTTAAAAGGGAAAACTGATTAACCAATTTAAAATGAAGGGCAGTTACGCCTGCAATAAATAGAACATCAACAAAACAGAAACAGCAACATTGGTTAATAAGGAACTCATTTATACAGGCAACCTTAGACCAACCTCAATATATAATTTCCAACATCTTTAGTCAACTCATCATCCAAAATATTGAGTATGCTTGCAACCTGATCAGAAGAAATCAAAGGTTTAAAGAAGCATGGGAAATACTACAGTTTCCATCTCAATAACTTATTGAACTATCAAAAGGTCTAGTTCCCTGAAACAGCCACACACAAGGGGAAAGAGATTACTGAAATAGCAGTATAACAAGCCCGAACATCGATTTCTCCAGCATCATGCATCCTAAGAAAGTGAGATGGCCATAATTCAGAATTTGCTGAAGTGCTCAATTGAAGGTTACAAACATGTGACAATGGAAAGTAGCCTTCACAGATGAAGTTTACACACAGCAGGAACAATATATGTAATTCAAACTCAAATGCTGATAGCTATTTCAAAATCTGATGAAAAAAAAGAAATCAATCATCTGGATGCAAAGCAGAACTATCAATTAAATATAACAGAGTCATACAAATTCATTGTTCCATGAAATAAAAATGTGAACATAAGATATTACCTGAAGGCCCCATTTGGTTGCTTCATTCGCTTCAAGAAAGTGTGCAGCTTAGTTCTGAAACATAGATCACAAATCAACATCTCTAGAGATGAAGATCTTCAAATTGGTGCGACGAACAATGAAGTCTTCAAAAGCTTAAAAAATTTGACCACCTATTAATCGACAACAAAGCTTCCTCCCCACCCAAAGTAACAAGTGAATTCACTGCGGCATAAGTTGTTGCAAGATGAGGTAGCTGGAGAGAATAAAGCAAAAATTAATGTTTGACAGATGGTAAGCGACAAGGATTCGAACTAAAAATCATGTATAGATACACTTAAGTTGTACCTATGTGAACCTGAAAGACATAAAAGTCAATGGGCTGATCAAGAAGATCATTGATAGGAACATAAACAAGACAAAATTAAGACAACTGACTCCTTCAACACTGTATCATGTAACTAAAAGAATGGGTGCGAGAAAAGAGGCCCAGCCCCAGCAACTAAATTGATGAACTACAAAGAAAACAGTAGAAGCTTCCAATGAAGATAAGTGGGTAACATTATAGTCATGCCAAGCAGTAAAATACGTGCCTGTCCAGGCCCTCCACCATATCCACCATTTGGATCCTGCAGTAAATGAAAACCACAAATTTCAATGAGTATTGCTGGCAATGCTAGATACATATTTCAAAGGAATCAAATGCTCCATGACTGAATTCTAAGCTGTGATTTGGTCCCCCTTTCGGAGCTTCACCACCTTAGGACAAAACTAGGCCCATAATAAAAGGTGGAGAACCCACTAATCTTGTTTATCAACTGGTTGGTGTCGTGTTAATGTGCCCAGGAGAAATCAGATGTGCAATCAAGTTCAAATCTCCATTTGCATACTGGACAAAATAAAGCAGTGGCAAGAACCAGAACGTGTAAAAATAAGCCCAAGCATATCACAAGCAAGATAGACAAGGACACAATGCTTCAGAGAATCAATATGCCAATTTGTCCTTACTGTGTATGTGCACAAAGCTGTCTGTGTTTACGGAGAGAGAGATGAATTTCAACAACAATGGATACAAACAAGTAAAAAACAGAAGCATGAATAAGAGACAACCAGAACTCAATCCTTCACCTGACAGCGATTCAGGAAGTCAATGGCATTATTTTCTAGTTCATAATCAATAGTCTCTCCAAGCAAAGCAATCGAATGCAGGATCCAGTAGCAAAGCCAAGGTCGACTGCATAAAATGTACAAAAAATAAACTTTTAAAATCAACTACAGTAAACAACTACTAACTCGTAAAGAAACTTTTAAATACTACAGAGTAGGGTAAACTTTTACTACAGACTGATGCAACTGCAAACAAATGCATGCATGAATCAACTCACCAGCATAACCCCCAAATCCAGAGGAAATAAGGAGAAAAACCAATAACACAACCACAGAGAATGATATATGCCGACTTCTCACTAAAAACATGAATGTAATGCAAAAGTCACCAAGTGGTCTGCTCCCAAGTTGAGCAAGATAGAATGTATAGTAAAAGCTTCCTAGTAATGACACTGTCGAAGTACTATCTAAATATGTATAAACCATCAAAACTTAATCATAAAAGAAACAGCCTTTTATGCCTATTGATTCGTAAACAAACTAAGATAATAGCAATAGGCTGCAATAACAACTTAATAACCAAACTAATATAATAGCACTAAGGCTACAATAACCACTTAACAAACAATCCAACCAAACTTAAAGAAGAAAAGAAACAAAAAGATAAGTACAGAAACTCACTTGGCATCCAAAACGACGAATGAGGGACCGAGTTGCTTGAGGCCTTGGGTTAGATACTCTAAGTGATTGTCCCTTTGAAGCTCTAACCTGTTAACCAAGATACCAGATCGAAAATATCAAATCCAAAGAAGCAAAAAGGCCAAAGCAAAGTTGTGGAATCAAATCAGAAGTAACGAAGGCAAGGACGTTCTAATACATAAGGGTTTGGGCAGCTCGAGGAACGTTGGCGAAGAGATCGTATATCCGGAAAACCTGGTCCTGGACCATCCACTGGTCCAGCTGGCTCTTTGTCGCTCGGCGCTGCTCCACCGCCGTATCCGCCATGACCCACAGTCGTTGAACTGAACAGAATACTCAAAACCCACTATCTGTTGAACTTAACTCACTTATGAAAGGAGCTATCGAACTTGTTTACTTGTCATAGGTACACAAATATAAAAAGAATTGAACTTTCACCTGTAAAAGGTACAAAACTCGTGAACGTCCTTTCTTTTAAGTCAAGACAAGAGCTTTCGTAAGTGCTCAAGTACTGAATACCATTACACAATACGAGGATGAAAGGAGCAGAATTTGTCGAAAGCCCAGGTGCCAACACTCTATTAAGGAAATTAAACTGAAAACTAGGCGAGTGAAGTGATACATAAGTTGAATTTAGTAAATACTTTTGTTCAACATGTAAGACTTATGCCGAAAACAACAATCAAGTCATGATTCATAAATTTAAAGGATTCTCACATTTTTTTAGGAAAAGATCACCTGATCACGTTTTACTGTACATGGCGAAAATTATGAACTTCTTGAACAAAAGGAATACATGGTGAAAATTCTATGGCTATTGTCAATTTTAGGTAATTTATAAAGATGATTATAAAGTTAACCCTTTTTATCAAGAGAATATGTATGAGGTTTATGTCTATTAATTCAATTGTGTGCAATGATCTAACTTAAGCTTCTACTGATCAGGATTTCAAAGATGAGTTAAAAACAGTTAAGAGGAGGAAAGCAAGCTGCAAAGCCAGGATCAAATGCTTTGGTAAGAATTCCTTCATATCCTTATGTCAATCTTAGCATAGGATACGAAGGGCCTTAATAGTCTAAGAAAATAAAAAATAGTTTTTAATTATTTGAAGTCAATAAAGCCTATTATCATAGGCTTTTTAGAGACCAAACTCAATGCTCTAATAAATACAAGAATATTTGGTTTCTTAACAAAAGTTGGAAAGTCATCACTAAATACGAAACTCATTTTAATGGAAAAATAATGGTTGGTTATAATCCAAAATAGAATAGTATCCTCATTTCCTCAATATCTGATCAATATATCCATTTACATGTTGATAAATTGAGCACTGGCTTAATCTAAAGCTCTTTCATATATGCTTTAAACTTTACTTTCCACATAAGCATCTTGTATGGAATCATTTAAAGGATATCTATAGCTCCATTAATGCTCCTTTGCCAATTTTGGGAGAATTTAATAACACAATCCTTGCATCTAAAGCTAAAAGGGATAGATGCATTAGGAACTCTTGTAGTGATTTCAGATCGTACATCTCTAGCATTGAAGTCACTGACCTCAAATTTGGGGGTTATTTCTTCACATGGAGTAAAGATAAGAGGGTGAACGACTAATAAGGAAGAAGTTGGATAATGCTCTGGTTAACCAAGTTTGGGATTAGAGGCTTCCTAGAAGTAAGACTGTCTTGGAAGAACTATCATAAGGTCAAAGATTAATTGTGCAATGAAAATTGATCTTCATAAGACTTTTGATTTGATGGTTGAACACTTTATTATTTATTCCTTTGAAACCTTTAGATTTCCATCTATTTTTATATCTTGGAAAAGTCAATGCATCACTACATCATCTTTTATTATGCTTGTCAATAATTAGGCTTCAAATGTGTTTCAAGGAGCTATAGTAATAAGACAAGTTAACCGTTACTCTCAATACTATGTGTTACGGTAATTTCTAGACTTATTTCTTATAACATTTGTATAGAGGATAAGTTCAAACACCAAAAGAAATGTAAATAGCTCCAGATTTACAATTTTTCACTTTCTAATGATATTTTTTTATTCTATGGAGCTGATCCTACATCTATATCTTGTCTTAATAAGTCTCTGGATATTTTCCATACGTTATTTGGCTTGAGTTTTAGCAGAGACAAGATCTTTGTGGTGTTTTTAACTAATGCAATTCATATCTCTCAACGCCTCCGTGGATATTTTAGGTTTGCACTTCAAATCTCCCCTTTTCACCTATCTTGGAGTCCTAAATTTTGCAAGTAAAATCTCTTACAACAATTTTCAATGTCTTTATGACATGGTAAGGAACATAATTAGCTATTAGTGTAATAAATGTCTCTCTTATACTAGGAGATCATACTTGATTTCCTCTATATTTGGTAATTTATATATCTACTAGTCAACACGTATCATTTTATATGGACATTGAGAAACTTTTAAGGAATTTCCTTTGGATAGAGAATATACATAAAAAGCCTTATGAAAATGTTAGGAGGAAAGCATTTGCTTACTAAAGAAAGAAGGTAGTATAGGCATGCACCCAATTATGGTTATTAATAAAGTCCCGTTAGCTAAAAGATTGTGGAGACTTTTTAAGAATAAGTAGTACCTTTGGGTTAAATGGGTGCATGAACATTATATTAAGAATAAAAACTTCTAGACCAACAAGATTAGGAAGGACTCTTTATAGATGATAACCCAAATTCTAAGATAAAGGGAATAAATGCAATTACACAATAAGAGTTGGATAGGAAATGACAAAAGTACCTAGTTATGGTTTGACAATTAGGGTGAATTTGATCTTCTTCACTTGCTTCCTAGCTACTAGAACCTCAAAACTATTATTCCCTGAGAATACAAAAATCAGTGTACTACTCATTGGGAGGGAATGGTTTTGCAACAATAGAAGTAACAACTTACTTTGGAATAACTTCGCCAACTATCATCCGAATACTAATGTAAAGGATAACATCATTTGGATAAATCATTTATCTAGGAGCTTCACTAAAAGATCATGTAGAGATTTGACAGGGAACATACCACTAAAGCTAAGTGGTACAAGTTGATTTTGTGTAAATGCTTATCCCCTAGAAATTCTTTTATCCATTGGTTAGCTGTAAAAAACTGCCTCGGTATATTAAGCAAAGTCAAATGTTCTTTCTTTATTAATCATCTTCACAAGTTATGTCGTATTGCTCCAGAGAACCATGATCATCATTTCTTTGGCTACTTCTTTTCCAATAGGTTGTGGAGGAATATACTTGTTCTCTTCAACCACTTCTTCAATGCTAATCATTGGAGTAGTATACTTCAATGTGTTGTTGAACTAAATTAGTTTAAATGTGATTACTATAACCTCTTCAAGGTTACTTTTAGGAAACACAATCTACGCTATATAATGGGAAAGAAACTCCAGTCTATTTAGGAATCAACAATAAGACCTTGAAATAACTAACTTGATGAATATTAAAAGTATAAAAGAAATAGTTTTGACCAGATGTGGTTTACTTTCCCTTTCTTTTATACTGACTAATAGGTGGTTTTTATAAGAGGTTTATGATAACTAACAATATCAAGTATATGCTTCTATATTTCCTACTAATGTAAAAGTGGTTAATTAATTGAGGTTTCTAAATTATATTTGATTATGTATAGTCCATGTGGTTTAGATGTTGATTTAGCCATTTTGTACTCAATGCACCTTTCACAAATTAAGCTAATGAAAATGTTCTTGCAACACATCAACAGTTTTAAGAATACCAAAATGAGCTATAAGACCACAACTATGAGCTTCACGTACCAACAATTCATGTATGGAGCAATTAGGCACATAAAAATTGTTCCCTTAAAAAAAACCTATTATGTCTATAGAACTTATTACCTGCACCAGACTCACAGGAAGTATAGACGCTTGAGAAATCAGGATTATGTTGATACAAATTTTTCACATATTCATATCCTAATAACTTAGTGTCCAAAGTAACAACCCATGCCTGCGTGACAATGCATTAGCAATAACATTTTCTTTACCCTTTTAGTACTTAATGACATAAGGAAAAGATTCAATAAAAACACTCCACTTAGCATGTCATTTATTAAGCTTGTTTTGACCATGCAAATATTTAAGAGATTCATGATCAGTATGGATGACAAACTCTTTAGGCATCAAGTAGTGTTGCCAGGTTTCCAAAGCCCTAATGACAACATAAAGTTCTTTATCATAAGTTGGATAGTTCAAACATGCACCATTCAACTCTTCAAAAAAATATATTATAAGCTTAACTCCGTGTACTAGCACAACACCAATACCTATGCCAGAAGCATCACATTCAATTTCAAAGTTAGCTCAAAGTTAGGTAAGAATAATACCGGTGCAGTTGTCAAATCCTTTTTTAAGGACTAGAATGCAATGTTGTTGTGCTTCTCTCTATTCGAACTTCACGTTCTTCTTTGCTAACGCATTTAGTGGGGCTGCCTTAGTTGAGAAATCTTTAACAAACCTGCAATAAAAACTAGTCAAACCATGAAAGGATCTCATTTCAGTAATAGACTTAGGTGCAGGCCATTTGACAATGGCTTTAACCGTAGCCTCATCAACTTTGATGCCATCTCTACTCATAACAAACCCAAGAAATATAACTTTAGGAATAAAGAAAGTACATTTCTTTAATTTGGCATAAAGTTTTTGTACATGTACAATGGAAAGTACTTGCTTAAGATGTTTAGCATGCGAGCTTACATCTATACTATACACCAAAATATCATCGAAATAAACCACTACAAATTTGCCTATAAAAGGTCTAAGCAAATGGTTCATTAATCTCACGGAAGTCGAAGGAGCATTAGTTAAACCAAATGGCATAACCAGCCATTCATAAAGTCCAAATTTGGTTTCAAATGATGTTTTCCACTCATAATTGTCTTTCATGCGAATTTGATGATAACCACTTGTTAAGTCAATTTTCAAAAATATGCATGAACCATACAAGTTTTCTAGCATATCATCAAGCCTAGGAATAGGATGTCAATATTTAATATCTATTTTATTAACAGCACAACAATTAACAAACATTCACTAAGTTCCATCTTTCTTAGGTACAAGTATTACAGGCACAACATATGGACTTAGCGACTCTTTAACCAAACCTTTGTCAAGGAGTTCATCAACTTGATGTTGCAACTCTTTTGTCTCCTTAGGGTTGGCTCGATACACTGGTAGGTTAGAATGTTCGAATAGGTAGGAAATCAAATTGATGTTCAATTCCTTGAAGGGGTGGGAGCCCCTTTGGCATCTCCTCAAGGAAGATGTCCTCATAATCCTACAAAATAATTTAAACCTCAGTGGGTAAATCACTAGGTAGTTCGTTAGTAGCAAAGCAGTTTTATTTATAAATCATATGAACAAAAGGTATATGCGCAGAAATAGCCCTATCTTCATCTCTCACACTTGAATAAAAGATGTCTTTTTTCTCACTAGCTTTTGACTTTTCACTCTTTCACTCAACTAGTACTTCATTTGCTTCTTTCCCCTCACTTGACTTTTGCAGCTCACTTTGTCTTTTCTCTCTCCCTTCTCTCAATTTGATTTGTGTGCCTACAACCTTTTTAGGCGAAAGAAGTTTCAAAGTACATGTCCTACCATCTATTACAAAAGAGTACTTGTTAGTATATCCATCTTTATTTGTACGCCTGTCAAACTCCCATGAACACCCCAACAATATGTGACATGCACTCATAGGTATAACACCACAAAATACCTTATGTTGATACTTTCCAATAGATAAATGAATAAGTGCTTGGCATTTTACCTTTACCTCACCTCTATCATCTAACCATTGCAACTTGTATGGATAAGGAAGCCGTGTAGTAGGTAGTGATAACCTACTAATAAGATGCTCACTAACACAGTTAGTACAACTACCTCCATTAATAATCATAAGGCATACCTTATTCTTAACTGAACATCTCGAATCAAAGATGTTAGTACGCTGCTCATCACTTAGCTCAAGTGAGATTTGTGTATTCAAGGCTTAGACTACCACCATTGCTTCATTAGACCCCTCAGCCTCAAATTCATCACAAAGTCGTCCCCCTCAACACCTTCCTCCTCATCACTTTAAGTCAATTCAAACATATCATCACACTCATGATCACTAATGTAACTCCCATCCTCCAACAATATATACACCTTTTGGTTAGGACATTGTAGCGCTATATGACCCTTACCTAGACACTTAAAACATGTTATATGTTTTGGTTGGTTTTGGTTTTTACCTATGTTTAAAGAACTAACCTTAGACTCAGAAGGTTTAAAGGACATATTTTTGTTGGCACTGGGGTTGGGCGGGTTTCTCTTAGCCCCATTGTTTCCCTATTTATTTTGCTACCAGTGTACATTGTTAGGTCGAGCCTTTACATTAAAAGAAGAAGTAGAAGCATTCTCCTTCTTATGTCTCTCAGCAGCCATGACTTTCTCTAATAAATCATTGATATCAATGTACCATTGCATCTCAACTCTCTGGTGAATTGATCGACTTAACCCTCTGAGAAAATAGGTTAAAGCAGTCGTTTCATCATCTTTAGTGCCAACTTTGATTTTTAAAGCCTCTAACTCTTGAAAGTATTCAACTACAATTCAATTGTCTTATTTTAGTTCCTATACCCTATTATACAATTCACAAAAATAGGTATTTGGAACATACTTCTTCCTTATTATGCCAGTTAGTTCAGGCTAAGATGAAGTAGAGGGTTCCTCGTTCCTTCTACGTTCTCGCACAAGGTTACTCCACCAAATAGGGACATAATTTTGGAATTCAACAATAGCTAGCTTAACTTTCTTTTCTTCGAAAAAAATATGGACATAAAAAATCCTTTCTACTTTTAATTTCTAATCTAAATAAGCTTCAAAATTAAATTTGCCATGAAATTCAGGAATTTTCAACTTAATAGATCCCAAATTACCATCAACCTTTTACCTTATGCATAAGTGTGATTGGAAGTTTCAAGTTCTTCCTTGGTTTCTTCTTGATATTGATTGCTCCTAGAAGTTTTGGTTGCACTCCTGTTGTCCATGGATTCCTTAATGTTTTTAATCTCAGCTCCTAACTCCGTCATGTGTTTTACCAACGTCATTAATAAGTCATTGTTGCTGGGCTCCATGGTGTCCCTTTTGGCGTGGGCTAAATTAACCTCAAGTTCAACTTATCTCCTCCTTGTTGCTTTGTCAGACATGATACATGCAAAACAAAATCTCACACCCTCTTTTGTTTATTTTCAAACCACCTCCCTTGTGTATAACCTATAGCTCTCAACCCAAGTGTTTCACTATTCAATAGGCTTTTACAACCAGATGTAAAATAAAAACTCGTACTTTTGCCACTCCTTCCTTATTATCTTCTTGAGTGTAATAAATAATACATGCTAATTCTCATGCAAAGTAGCACAAAAAAAAATAACAAGTTAGGAGGTCAAAGAATAAAAATGGCTCAAGTATAACTTGCAACTATAATCTAAAACAAGAAAATAGATAAGAATATGTCACAAATTGGCACAATTTCAGGTAGGGGTATTTTGGTAATCTTTTGAGGAGTAAAAATATGCAATATGGGTTTTAATCAAAATATCTCATTATGTACTATCAAATTGATGTATAACATGTTCTTAAATTCCTGACGATTAAAAAGATATGACAATTTAAAGCTATAATACCTAAAAGGGAAATAATTTATGATGCAAATAAGATTGACTAAAATTAACCAATTTCAACAATACTGACCTTCCTACCAATATGGAAACAAAAGAAATAGGCAAGTAAGACTTCTTTCCTTACAAGTAAAGTACCTTCCAAATCAGTAATGTCTTTCACAATTAGGAAACTTAGTTCTGAAAACAACTTCACAAAAGGAAACTTTCCAAGAGCATAACTTTTTTTTCTTTTTTTGTTTTTTTAAACAAAGGTGAATGAAACTACCTAAAGAAAATTGCCACGAAATTAAATTTAGACATAAATTTGGAAACACCTAAAGACGAAATTCTTGACACAACAGAAATCAACCAAGAAACAATGTAAGATTGATTAAGAACTCCAATAATACATGTCGGACCCCGTTTCCGGAGCCCAACGAACCGGGACATAAACCTTGAACATAGACTTGGCCTTAACTTAGCTGTTGGAATGAACTCGTTCTAACTCCATTAGAAAGAAAA
>JAOSBM010000008.1:9953732-9967085 GCA_027568955.1 Erythroxylum tenue
CCAAAGAGTTTCTTGGTTCAAAGTGAAGCTTGGACTCTCCTACACACTTTTACTTCTTGAACTTTCTTCAAAAACTTTCTTGATCACTTAGAAATCTCATGACCTAGCCATTTCTCTTCTTTTTCTTCCTTCTTTCCCTTCTTCCACGATACTCCTCTCTTTTTCCCTCTCTCAATTTCGTTCCTCTCTCTAAATGCAAGACACTTCCTTCTTTTCTCTTCTTTTAATTTTCTTTTATACTCTTCCAAGTCACTTAAGCCCATAAGCCCAAAGCCCATTAGGTTTTTAATACAAATCCTCTCCTTCTTTCTTCTTCCATTGAGGCCCAATTGTCTTTTAAATGCTAACTAACACATTTAATTAATTAACTCACACTACCTAACTTAATTAATGCAACCATACTAATTAATGCCAACTTAATTCAATTCAAGATTTCATATTACTCTAATCATGCTTAATAATAATAAAAATTTCGGGCTAACAATACAAATTTAAGAAGCACGAAATTATTCACATAACATGAATCAAGATAACTAGGCTCTAAATACCAAATTGATATGACATTATGGAATATAAAAACTTACCCAAGACTAAGCACAAAATTATTCACATAACATGAATCAAGATAACTAGGCTCTAAATACCAAATTGATATGACATTGTGGAATATAAAAACTTACCCAAGACTTTTCATGATTCACCACTTGATCTTCAACCATGAAGAAGATTCGAATAAAAAGAAGAAGAACAAAGTTTGTTTCAAGAGATTTGTAACCCAACCTTCAATAATATGCATAACCCAATTTAAGCAAATTATGAACTGAACGACACAAGATTGAAAGAAGAACAACAAATAAAGACGCCACTTATTTACGAAACAAAATCAATTAGATAAGTGGTATACAAAACATGAAAATCGTGTAATACGTTCTAATTATTCAACAAGAATAATAATAAGGATAAACCTCACTAAATAATGTTATAAAATTATGTCCGCTAGTGATAACCAAACCTCCTTTATATAGGAGAGGGGTTGACCAAAAATTAAGGAAAAGAAATTACCTTAAACCTATAATTACTTAACCTACTAGGAAACTAACTTTTAGGAAATAAGAGATCTTGTAGGATTTGGTCAAAGAAACCTACTAATCTTAAATCACTTAACTTCCTAAGAAACTAACTTTTAGGAAACAAGAGACCTTATAGGATTTGGTTAATTGTCCCCTACAAAGAAAGAAAGCTACTAATAGTAAATTTGGCCATGAGCCTTATTTGTCAAGTTAAGTTGGCACAACTTCTCTAATACTTATTAAGTGGACTTGTTTGGACTCCTTAATTGAAGCAATTTGGACTTAGGCTTGAGAATAAGCTTCTTTAATTAAATTATTCAAATCCCTTTGCATCCTTTTGGTCCTAGCCCTTGTAATAGGCCCAACAATACCCATAAGTGAATCTCTTTTGAAAGTTGACGGTGGAATTTGAGTTGAAGACCTCAAACTCTTATCTTAAACACTCGAACCATCAACCCCAACTTGAGATGCCAAATCACTAGCCCCTTTGATCCATATCAGTGCTCCAACTTGACTCCAATTTGTCTGAGTTCATTCCTTCTTTATTAATAAGCCAAAATAAGGTTAAAAATAAAATATAAGCTAAATTATGTACTTAATCTTATAAGCACCATCATAATATAAACAAAATGGGCTTAATATTATGTTAAAAATATAATTAAATTAGCACTTATTAAATGTTCTCACACTTAAGCATTTATTTACCCACAAGCAAATAAATCTCAAAAGACATCAGCCTAGGTAAGTTAAATTCTAGGAAAGTTAAATAATTCAATCATATAAGTCAAGCATTACCATTATTAGTTCAATCATCCCATTTATAAACCACTTAGATCTCTATATAATGGACTAATTTATAATTGAATTCCCACTTAAATAAATAATTATTCAAGTTCAATTAAATTCGAATAACACCACATCATATATAAAGCACATGCTAAAAGAGTAAAAAATTTAAGTCAAGAAGTATTTGACAAGCCATAATAAAAAATAATGCAATTTTATTGAAATTTTTTTAATGAGCATGATTAATTTGGCTAAAACATCATTTTAAACTTTTTACGAGAGTGTAAACATCTTATTATAAATACCTTTGGTTACTCAGTCAGGTCAAAATTTTAATCGACTACTAGTACCACTCATAACTTTGACCAATTACATTAAAATCAATATGGTATAATTCATTTGTGCTCACTTGATTTATGCCTTTTTTTATCAATTTACAATTACAATGGATTAATCAACCACTCATGAATCCAAAACTTAAAAAACTCAAAAATGTCAATATTATACATTTGACTCAATATTCAATCTAAGCATCATTATCAAGACTATTTAATAAGTTTCAACTAAACTACTCATCGATGATCATATATATGAATCTAATGCAATGAATCACAAGACAATATCACTTCTAATATATCAACCCATTCACCTCAATCTCCTTAAGGGGATGTCTTATGGATTCAAATATCTTAAAAATTACTTCCTCGTCCTTTATCCTTAGGATATTTTCATCATGCATATCTATAATATTTTTAACAATAGTTAGAAAAGATCATCTTAAGAGGAGGGAAATCTCTCCATCATCCTTCATATCCACAATCCAAAATTATTAGGAAATATAAGTTTGTCAAGCTTAACTAATACATCCTCTATATTGCTCGTAGGATACTTAATTGACCTATCCACTAATTGAATACTCATCATAGTTGGCTTAGGTTCACCCAATCCTAATTTCTTAAATATGTCATATAACATCAAGTTAATACTAGCTTTTAAGTATGCTAAAAATTTCCTTCCAATTGGAAAACTACTAATATTACAAGGAATAGTAAAATTTCCTGGATCTTTAATTCTTTGGGGTAGCTTATTTTGCAAGATGAGAGGCACTCTTTGATTAAAGTAACTAATGATAGCTCTTCAAATTTCTTCTTGTTAAAAAGGAGATTCTTTAAGAACTTGAAATATTTTGACACCAGTTTTAACAATATAAATGTTAATATATAATTGTTTTAAAAGCTTTAAGAACTTACCAAGTTAATCTTTCTTTCCATCATTCTCAAGACTATTTGAATATGGAATTAACGATTTGTACCTTTTGACTTTCTTATTTGGCTCCTCTTTCTCTTTCTCCTTCTTCACATCCTCCTTTTTTCCACAACATCACTTTTCTTATTTTCTTTCTCTTTTTCTTCAACCTTCATCTCCTTTTCACCCCTCAAATTGACCATATTTCATTTGCTCCATCGAGTTTGGTTTGGTGTTTCTAGGCAAAGTATATTGTTGCCTTTTAAAGGCAAGCTTAACAAACTTTCCAATCTGATTTTACAAGTTATGGATGGAGGCTTCTTAATTTCAAAGTGAAACTTTAGTACTTTGGAAGCATATCTTGGATGAAGTAATAATTTTTGTCACAAACTCCTTAGAAATTGGCTTCTTTTAATATTATTGTTATTGCTAAAATCTAGTTATAAACTCTTAACTTTGTTGTCCTTAATTATTCTATGAAAATTTAGAATAATTTCTCCACCCTAGATTCTGAGTGTCATTATGGAAATTTTCTAATCCAGTTTCTCACACAACCAACCTAATTGATTAGCTATCCTATGTTGTTAGGCATCTAACATTCATGATTGAGGTGTCTATTGTTATAATTTTGCAACTCATCACTTATGTTAGTTGAACTGCCAAACTCATACTATTAATTTCTTGCTCAAAGTTTCTAACTTCACTTTTAACGATGTCACCACATCAACATTATAGATATCACATGATTTTGGCTTTAACCTTGATTCTTCCATCATTAATCATTCATAGCTATATTATCAATTAACTCTTATAATTCCTTAGGAGTTTTAAATTTGTAGTTCCCTTTGAAGATGCATCAATTGACTATTTGGATTAGTAACTTAATTTACTATGAAATATTTGCAGTTATGACCTTAAAATAAATTCATGGTATGAGAACTTCTTCATTAACTCCATTTATGTTTCCCAAGTATCATATAAAGTCTCGCTTTACAGTTATTAAGTGGAAAATATATCATTCTTGAGTTTCATTTTTCGTACTAGAGGAAAATAACTAGTTAAATAATTTTCAACTGGCCATTTCAAGTGGTAATAGATCCAGGAAGCAAAAAAATTTATCATGATTTAGTTTCACCCTTAGTGTAGAAAGGAACAACCTCAACTGAATATCATCCTCCAAAGTTCTATTAATCTTGAAAGTATCATATATCTCCAAAAAGTTGGTGATATTTGCATTTGGATCCTCATCCAACAAGCTATCAAATTGCACAAGTTATTTAACACTTTGAATCATGTCAGGCTTGATCCTAAAATTATTAGACTCCACTCTTCACCTAGCAATGCTAGATTCTATCCTTGTAATAATAGTTTAGCATAATTCACTATAATATATTGTCCTCCATGTATTATCATTATATTTGGTAGCTATAATTTTAAAACTTCTAGTTGGCTTTAACTTCTAATATGTCTCTCCTTTAAGTTATAAAGTACGATCCTTTTAGTTTTTAGATCTACCTTAAATAGTAATATAGGACTACTCCTAGTCATAAACCCAAGTCCCTAGTTCTTGAAATACAATAAATTCATACAAGATTAAGAAAAAAAGGAATAAAATAAATAAATGTAAAGAGAAAAGAAAATTTGATTATATTAATAAAAATAAAATGTTCTTAATATCCTAGTCTCTGTAAGAGAAAAAGAGAAAGACCTAAGAAGAACTGAAGGAGATGATCAGGAAGTATATGACTCTGCTAGAGCTTACTAAGAACTTGACCCTTAATAAAAAAATTTAGCAATATGAGTAAAGGATCTTACATAGAAAGGTTCTTCTATTTTTTATAGATCTTTTCAACTTTTTTCTTCAATGCTTATATCTTATATTTAGCCCAAACACTTTTATCTACAGTACTTCCCTTTTAGTCAGTTTAGTTATTTTTTTTAATTTTTAATTTATTCTTATTGCTAGTTTGGGTGTAGTTATTTATTTGCATTTTGACTTTTGTTTTCTTTAAATAGTTCTTATAACTTTTTTTTTCTTTTTTCTTTAGTTTTCCTGTGGGTCTATCAGAAACAATCTCTCTACTATTTAGGGGTAAGGCTATGTACTTTTAGACCTCCCAAAATCCTGCTTCTCAGTAAGATTTCTACTGGGATATTGTTGTTGTAATATCCTAGTCTCTACAATGACGCTTAAAACTTGAATACGTATAATTTTCAAACAATACTAAAGATCAGCTAGACAAGTGCATATATTGTTCGTATAGTATAGTTTAGTGAATATGTGTGTCATTTTCGTGATGATTATAAGTACTAATAAGAATTATCTTTCTATTATTTAATCTAACAGAATGAATGATTGGATTAAAAAATGATTTGCTTATCTAGAATTACGGATATAAAATAACCAACCAAAGCAATAAATAAGAACAAAGTACTTAATTGATAAACAAAATCCAAATATAGAATCCCCTTAGAACTTTTCTATGCTTAAATTTATCTTGATTCAATTATTAATCATAGTTTCTTATACAGATAGAAATTCCAAGGTTATATTTATATTCTTTCTCAAGAAATACAATTTCTATCCTTAAGCTAATTGATCGAAATTTCTTTCTAATCAAAACTTTTAGAATGCATTGGGTTTTTCTATAAATTCCTGTAATAGATTTGATCATAACCCAGAAAATTTATATAGTCGTATGTCTAGAATTTTGTATAACTATTATTATCCATGTCACGTTATATTCATATGCATGATTTCTTAATCTTTATATATGAAATTGAGATTGAATAAAATAGTAGCATTTTTCAATGCAAAGACAAATAGTAGTCATCAATAATTTACAAGATAACTTTGACCTTTCATTAAATCAAAGAATCAATTGAAACAAATATTTTAAGGGTTTATTTTGTTTAGATTTATCCAATTTAGTTTATACTAAGATCAAGAAAGCCAACAACAGTCAAGAAAGAATCCAAAAAAAAAGGAACTCATTTTTAGGATCTTAAAATCATGAAGTGTTCAATTAAATCTGGGTGAAAATCCATTCTTTACTTCTATATTTGCTTTTGTATTATCTTAGGATGCTCTAATTTAGCTACCTAATAATTGTTCTCTCCGTAATAGTTTCCCTAATCTTTTAAGGAAACTATTATTCATTCTAATTTATTTGCGGTGAAAATTTGCCTTTTCTTTCGTTACTTTAAAGTTCAAATTGTTGCTGTGAAATGAAGGCTAGTGCTGTGAACTGTTTTCTTAATTTCTAAATTCAACTAAGCATTAGTGATTAGGCAGCCGCCTATGTTAAACACGTGAACTGAGCTAGCTAGTTGGGCTGGTTAGACTTATAGGACTGTTGTACGGCTCACCCTGGCTGAAAAAATTTATGACAAAAGAAAAAATGTTTTTTTAATAATATAATTGATAGTGACAGGTGACATGACTGCCTTATCTCAGCGAATATTTTATATTCACTTGATGATAAGGTTTTGTCTCAAGGCTTACTGAGGAAACCAGACGAGAAATCTTCCGTATTAGTTGCGCCCTCCCATAGGGGTAACTCCCGCGTCGGCGCGTCTTATCATGGGTAGCCGCCACGAGACGACAAATCTTCCGTATTAGTTGCGCGCTCCCTTAGGGGTAACTCCCGCGTCGGCGCGTCTTATCATGGGTAGCCGCCGGCTAGCCAAATCAGTTGCCTGACCTTTATGTATATGTTGACCTTCGTTTCTCATTTACTCGGAGCCATCACATTTTAAAATAAGATAACAAGCGTATGGATTTGGAATATTGCTTACAAGCCATCATATTGTATTATAAAAAACTGATATATAAATATCACCACTTCATGTTGCTGTTAATTTTAAGAATTTATATTACATTATGAATTCTTTTACTTTTTTTTAAATTAATTTTCTAATATTACATATATTTATATTTTATTCTATTCTATCCTATTAAATACTTTCTTTTATTTAAAATAAAAATTTTTTTAGAGAAATTTTAATTATGCAAAATAAGTATTGTTCGTAACTTTTTATACATATTTATAATTTTACTTCTAAAATTATCCTTTTATATTATCAAAATATTTTAACATACAATTAATAAAAATATATCAAATATTTTATTAATTTTTTTAATAAATATGCATAAATCTAAAACGACTTTTATTTTAAATAGGAAGTATACCGTCCTCCCTCCGATGTATTTTGTTTACTGCGGCGCGTAGTTCATTTTTAAGTTCTACATTATCCAATGTAAAGTTGAGAGACTTGGGATTAGTGAAAGGAAAGGAAAAGACAAAGACGTCCTGGCCACGGGCCTCACGGCCTTGTATAAATGCCATTTAGATCCGTCTTTTTAGCGGAGAGAAGATAGCAATTTCCTCTGTCGTTCTAACACACTCATAATCTCTCTTCAGCAACTCTATTTTACAGCCCAAAGTTATGGCCATGAAACGTGCTGTTTCCTCTGCAGCTCGCGCTTTTGCTTCATCGCCTGCTAGCTCTGGTTCTACCACTCTCACTCGTCACCTCCATGTAAGCTTAACCCTTTTTTGTACTTTCTTTTAATTTTGTTTTGAAAATTTTGCTCGATTTTCGGCTAGCATGCATATTTTGTTCTGCAACCACGATTACGATCACGATCACGATCACGATCGTTCCTAAGTTGGATGTTTAGCGGTTCTAGGAGACTTAAGTTCAGTCTATGTTCCGCTTGTGTTTGGGAGCCGACGGTCAACATTTGTTTGGAACTGGATTTTCCCAGCAAAGCAACGGTCTTGATTGTAAGTAATAAAGAGCTCCACCTCAACTCAGCTGAATTGAATTTCCAGTTTCACCCCAAGGGACACTACCTTAGCCAATTAAGCTACGAGTGATTGTTTTGGCGGGCCCCACGTAACATTGACAGTGACGGTGGTGGTACATAGATTATCATGTATGTTATTGCTTCCTGTTCCGCCACTTTTGAGAACAGGACAAGGTTTATTGTGGGGTCCACGTCTTGTGCCCTTTCTTCAATTTAACAATCATTTATGAATCTAAAGTCAATAAGTGCTATCTCATGAACAGCCTCTGCCTCACTCGCTAAACTTTTTTTCCATGTTGTTTATTAATATGAATTTTGTTTTATTTGAAGACATGGTTAAGGTGACCAACTTTATATTCATCCTTTGGTGCAGAGACAAAAGAGTAAATGACAATGTAGTAGGTTTCTCTTTCGACTAACACATAAAATGCTCTGCTTGCATTGCATGATTTTTGTGTGCTCGCAGGCATCTGCTGGAAGCAAAAAGATTGTTGGGGTGTTCTACAAGGCCAATGAGTATGCTTCAATGAATCCCAATTTTGTGGGCTGTGTGGAGGGAGCATTGGGCATACGTGACTGGTTGGAATCACTGGGCCACCAGTACATTGTTACTGATGACAAGGAAGGATCCAACTCGGGTAAGGCATTGTCAATGTCATCTATTCAAACATTTATTTTATGATTCAAATGCATAAATTGTTTACTGTATTTCTTTTGCAGAGCTTGAGAAACATATTCCTGATCTTCATGTCCTTATAACCACCCCCTTCCACCCAGCCTATGTCACTGAAGAAAGGATCAAAAAGGCCAAAAATTTGCAATTGCTTCTCACAGCTGGAATTGGTTCGGATCATGTAGACTTGAAGGCTGCAGCTGCTGCTGGCCTGACTGTTGCTGAGGTCACAGGAAGCAATGTTGTCTCGGTTGCAGAAGATGAACTCATGCGAATCCTCATTCTAGTCCGGAACTTCGTACCTGGATATCGGCAAGTTGTAAATGGGGACTGGAACGTGGCAGGTATTGCTTACAGAGCTTATGACCTTGAAGGGAAGACAGTCGGAACTGTTGGTGCTGGACGCATTGGCAAACTTTTACTTCAAAGGTTGAAACCCTTCAATTGTAATCTCCTCTATCATGATCGCATTAAGATTGATCCAAAATTAGAAGCTGAGCTTGGTGCAAAGTTTGAGGAGGACCTTGATACTATGCTTCCCAAATGTGACGTAATTGTCATCAACATGCCTCTTACAGAGAAGACAAAGTATGATTCCACATCTTTTGATTTTCAGTGCATGTAGCTGGCTAACTGCCTGTTGTGAAAATATTTTCCCCAAGTGCTATTAGATAACCATAATCTTTGAAGTAACCAAATGCTATGGTTCGAGCACACAGGGCAATTGCTAGAATTTATTTCTGATTTTATCCCTTGCATCTACCTTTGGAAAAGTCGGATATTGCATTAGTATTATATACTGTCTCACTTATTGCATTAGTAGTATGTTCTGTCTCACTTAGTATCCATCTGTTTATTTAACTTTGTGCTTGTGCTTGTTTCTCAGAGGGCTGTTTGACAAAGACAGGATTGCTAAGTTGAAGAAAGGAGTTCTCATAGTTAATAATGCTCGTGGAGCAATCATGGATACTCAAGCAGTTGTTAATGCATGTAACAGTGGACAGATTGGGGGTACGCAGAATCTTATGCATTATAGAATAATCGAATAATGCAGCAAATCATCTCATATTTACTAAATATTGATCCTTCTTCGTATATTTCATGATAATATTTGCATAAAATTCCAAAGTTAAAACATGGGCAAACAAAATGATCACTTGCTACTCAGCACCATGTCAAACTTGCCAATTGAATGGAGAATACGTAACTACTTCTATGCTTGACTGAGTCGTCTTCTATGTGAGGCAGTCTTTAAATTTCATCAGGACTAGATGGATCACAGTATTGATGTGGCAGTCCAAGACAAAGAAAATTAAGGCATACCAAACCATGATTTTTACTCCATGACAACTTATTTCTATATCAAGACCTTGATTTTCAGGCTACAGTGGTGATGTTTGGAATCCACAGCCAGCTCCAAAGGATCATCCATGGCGCTACATGCCTAATCAAGCAATGACTCCTCATATTTCTGGTACAACAATTGATGCTCAGGTACTGTTGTCAGGTTCAAGAAAAAGTTTGTAATTTTGATTTTCCCTTAAGTACCTTGACTTCCTCACCAAAACAACTGAGATTTCAATGTATACTGCGCAGCTGCGATATGCTGCTGGAGTGAAGGACATGCTTGACAGATACTTCAAGGGAGAAGAATTTCCGACTCAACATTATATTGTCAAGGAAGGCAAACTAGCTAGCCAGTACCAGTGAGCCAGAGATGCTTATGCTTTTGCAGTCTCTGTATGCTTTGGAACGTGGCGCTTCTTTCCAAGGTTACTTCAAATGCTCCTCCATAGAGGTTCGTGGTTTTGGGTCAGATATAAATAATGAAATCATCTGAATTTGGGATGGCTGCAAGTCCATCTTCGGTCATGTGATGGTGTCTATGCGTGTATTTTCCTAGCTTTTGCCTGGTAATCAACTTACCTTATCTTCCCATGTCTCTTCAAATGAAAAGTAACACGCCTGTGTGTTACTAACGATATCCCGCAGTGTTATCAATTAATAATTATCTGCTTATTACTACTTAAGTTTCCTCCTCCACAATTCCCACTTTTGTCTCTCGCAAACTGATATGATTAATTTCAAGAGAGGTTACAGTATAAGCGATATCACAAAAAGAAGACTCTTCGTCTAGTGATTTGGGACAATGAAGGAGAAAAAGAATTAAACCCTTAATATAAGCCATCCATCAAAAGCTCCTGGTTTCAGATGGATACAAACAAGAACAAAACAATATAAGTATCTAAAAAGATTTAAACTTTGAACTAAAATCAAAATTACCAGAATTTCACACATTAAACAAATGAAAAATGAAAATCAGCCTGGCGGCGGAAGAAAACCAGACCAAGCTTACGCAAATTGCCATAAAAGGAAAACATCGTTGAAATAACTAAGTTGTTAATTAATTCGCAGACTATTCACAAATTATTTTTTTTCTTCACAAAAGTAAATCAACAATCACAAATGCAAAATACCAAAGACGCCGACGTTTGGTAACGCAGTTTGGCACACTTTGCCTATGTCTACGGGGCCCTTACCCAGATTAATTACTTCCACTGTAGTTCACAAAAATTACAAAAGATTGATCTTTCCCGTACGACTCAATCTATGTAACCGACCCACAACCTAACTACCGTGAAAGATCTTCACACCCAATAACACGACCGACTCGTGTTAACCTTGTCAGAGGATCTAACGATTTTTTCTCAACAGCAAACACAAATAAAGCAAGAAAGCAACAATTTCAGATCTGAAATTTTTCACAAAAATAGCCAAGTAGCAGCACCAACAATATATGTACTCATCTGTGATAAAGTCTTCTTTGTGCTGCAATCATCAATCAACTTCAAGAACTCAGATAAATCAACAACACTTCACACTTCGTAGACTGCTTAATAGAAAGGGCTGCTCCAAAAACTAACGCCAACACAATCAGCCCAGAGAAGATCGAAAATCAAAAAGGAATAGCAGCACATCAAAACGATCTTTCTCATACGTTTTTCACACACAATTGCAGAACCTGTACGCAGCCCAAGATAACACTACACATATGTTCCACGTCAGCTAAAAACAACCAACTCTCCTTATTCACGCAACCTTGTTATATTTTCCTTGGAAGAATCCTTTTCAAATAGGAATAGTATTGGATAAGCAATCAACATCCGAAAATTATACTAATTAAGATTATACTTCCAATTCTAATCCCAAGCACTATCCAATTCCAAGAGAATGCAATCTTCAATACCCAATCACCAATTAAGGCACATCTTCAAGTATTATGGAAATTTTCATGTCCAATTAAAATGCCAAAAATAAAGATAGGATATGTGTAAAACAAATCCTAACAATCTTCCCTTTTTTGGCATTTTTGTCACAAACATGAAACTCCCCCTAAATAACATAATTGGACATATAAATCAAAATAACAATCTACATGAGATGGAAAAAAAGAAGAACTTCGCCTTAATCAAATATCAAGCTCCAAAGAACATCAAGTTTATCCAATCATCCAAATTTCTCCCCCTTAGGACAAAAAGAAGCCAAAAAGTAAGATATACAGTCACATATATATCTTGAAATCTCCCCCTGAATGGAACATTCACCATAAACAACCTGATGTCTCCCTCTTGAGACAAAACAGTATCAAAATGCATAATCATAATAATCAACCATAGATGCAGCGAAAAAATCATAAGCACGCCAAAATGACAATTTACCACCATTCAAAACACTGAGAGATATGCCCGAGAGAGATCCATACCGATGAGAGAGCCGAAGAGTCTTCGGTAAAGCCAAATAGAAGTCACTAAGCAAACTACTAAAAGATAAGACATCAATAGCAACATAAAACGAAAGAACAAAAAAATCTTTTCTTTTCTTTTCTTTTCTTTTCTCTTTTTTTGTTTTGTTTTTTTTAACAACATTAAAAATTACTTCAAAAATATAAAGCACATTGTCCCTGTGCCCCTCGAAGACTCTCAAACCTGGGCTTACTCTTTGGCTCGAATGAAGATGTGTAACATAAGTTGCCTGCAAGTTCTTGATAATCAACTCTTTTTCTTTCTCTTGTTTTTCTTCTTTCGCTCACATCTCCAATAACATTTTCTGCTGGATGGTTTCTTTGAATTTGAGATGAAAAATCTCGGTTCAAATCATCTTTCTTTGTTTTAGTTGGTTTATCATCTGAAGTAACTGAAAGTTCTTCAGTTTTTGCAGTTACTTCCTAAGTAGTAACTAACTGCAAATCTGGGCATTTTCTTGTTTTTCCTTCACTGCGTCTTTGTGAATGTACTTGACCCTTTCTAATCCGAGTTTGCTTCGATACCATGGGATGCTGCTGAAAATTTAATAGAGAGTGTCTAGGTTTTTGGTTTTGTCTTCTTTGAAACAATATATATAGTAACTGATAACATCTTGGCCTTATATGTCCAATGACTCCACAAAAATGACATATGGGTATAAATCTTCGATTTTTTCTCAACGTTTCTTCTTCTTGGATAGATTTGGATATGTTATCTTTCTTCTCATTCACTTTAGAGTATTCACCCTTATAGCCAATGCCTTGAAGATCCCCTTTAACTTTACCAGTTTCCAACAACTTTTCTAGCTTTTTCGTGCCTCCATTCAACATTCTCAATCCCTTTTCAGTACTTACCAACTTCATTCTAGCTTCACTAAGCTCACTTAATGTCAACATCAAATTTCTTTCTAACTCTTGGATAGTGTTCTTCATGGAGAGATTCTCTTCCTTCAATCTTTCATTC
>JAOSBM010000008.1:10036220-10047243 GCA_027568955.1 Erythroxylum tenue
CTCATAAAAGCATGTCTTTAAGGTGCAATAATATGGTGACATAAGAGCAATACTTTACAAATTGAGAGCACTTTTTTAAGTAATGAAAAAGTGGAGTAGATGATATGATAATGAATTGACATCTTCTAAACATGTATCATAAATTTTTAAGTGGAGTTAATGACCTAAAGTGGATAATTTGGTGTAGTTAGTGGAAGAAATGATAACTTCTCGATAACTATAAGATAGTGGAAAAACTTGATAGTTTTAATTTACTTGGCAGAGTGGAAACAGTTAGAGGATCTGTTTCCGGAAACTGGATAAGGATAGGATTTAGGGAGTTTAAATCCTCTGTCCAATTTTATGGTATCTTATTGTGTCCAGTGAATCTCAGTCATTCATTTATGTGGATTCCACGTTAATTTATGTGAGGCCTACGCGAGATCCGCATAAATTAATGGCTGAAATTTACTGGATACAATAAAACACTATAAAATTGAACAGAGTATCAGGATTCAGCCGCTGTATTTGATGTAAGTACTAATATATAAAATAGTTAAGTAGTGTATCAGAATAAATTTGCTTATCATTATCAAATTGATGATTCTAGTTGTTTTATACACGTTAGAGTCTCGAGAAAGCAAACATGAGCGCTATCCTAACAATATAAATTTACATGCAAAGTTCCTATCTATACTCTCCTCAATGCCTTCTTCTTCTTTTTTTTCTTTTTCTTTCGTTTCCGGATTATGTTCTAAAGCTAAGTAAACATCGTCTTAAGGTGAAAAAAAGTCAGGCTCATCGGGTTTAAATAACTGAGGCATCTGTAAGCTGGAAGAACAAGCAGCAGGAGATTTCATATGATTTCCTTTTTTAGTATTTGCAGCGAATCTTGAAGCCAGGACTGTGGCACCCAGATGCTGGACATTGTGAACATTGCCTGTGGGTAGCCTGTCACCACCTTCAGCATCCTCGTAGCTCTCTTCTCCGTAGTAATACATGTCATCTGGAATTTGGATATAGCTAACGCTCTCTCTTGCGGCCAATTCCCTTGTAATCTTTCTTTTTTGATATCTTCTCCAAACAGATTGTATCAAGCAAGTAGCCCATGTCCTCCATTGTTGAGAATAGTACTTAAAAGCATCCTGCAGCTTCTTGCTCTGGTACTTGAACTGGTTTGCTACAAATATAAGGTCTTCAGCTTGGAGCGCAAAAGCTTCAACCTCGGTAAGTGCTCGAACAGTTCGTGTTGAGGAAGGCCTGTTTATAGTGGAATTGGGCATTAATGACCATGTTAGTAGTTCTTCACCGCAGAAGTCACCTGGTCTGAGGGTGATAGAATTGAAGAATCCGGCCCTTCCTCCATTAGTTGTTGAGCTTTCCAATTGTCCTCTGATAATGAACAACATCTCGTCCACTGGATCGCCCTCACGATATATGTAAGTACCTTCAGTACTCAAACACGAAACAAGGCGTTCACATATGGCATCAAGTAACTGGTCACTCATTTGTGCAAAGAAGGGAACCTGTGCAGTCATGGAATGAGAATGCAGATTCAAGGATAGTATTGTAAGAAAAAGTAACGATAATGGTAATTTCAGAGTGTAAACTAGCTAAAATCTGAGAAGCGACATGTCTCTGAGTTACAAGCAACTTACACGGCGAACTAGGGACAGACATAGATGTCTTTGAATTTCTCGTCGAAGATCCGTAGGCAAGGAATGCACTATGGATTCTTCATGAACTCCTCTGGTGGCTAGCCACTTGTATTGAGAAAATTGGCGAACCCTTTCTTGCAACTCCTCGGGTAGCTGGCGATGCCTCATCCATTCCTCTGCATCTCTCCTTTTAATCCTCCATTCTTCCACTCTTACAGTCAGAGATTGTAAATTGGCCTACAAGAAATAATAGAAGAGTTCGAAATTCTTCAAATCAAGAACTACTTTTCTAGTAGGATGCACACGAGAAGCCAAAGCAGAAGCTTTTGGACCAGACAACAATTTGCTGTAAATATGATAGATGATTATGATGGTAACAGGAGCATCATTCTCCTGTTCCCACGGTCTTAATAATAAGAAAAAGTGGTAGGTGGAGGTTTGTGGCATACTAGACCTGCATGTTGCCTAGTAACTGAGCAGACAGGACTAAACCGATGATGCAAATGACAATGCAGAACACATTCTCGCCCAGGAAAGTGGTCGTCTCCAAAGTCTGTCCATAAGAGCTGCAGAAATTATGTGAATGTTTTAGCATTATGAACAATTAACTCCAGACTTCAGAAGTACATCACGGGTTAGCTACGGCTAACGTATTACCGGAGGTTGTTTCTAAAATACATGTTCAGTTGTTTCAACAATTAGTCAGATGTCACTGAACCCATTAAATTTCAACCTGATTGCACTTGGGATTCTCAATATTATGTGAAGAAAAGAACATGAAAGGTACTGTTACCGATGTAAGTGGCTTTCAATAAAAGTGCCAATTTCGATATACAGGTAGGAAAGAAATGTGATTGAGATAGAGTCTAGATCCTCTGTCCAATATTACTCTGTCTTATTCTGTCTCATGAAATCTTAACCATTCATTTTGTGGGACCCACGTGGGACCTATGTAGGATCCACATAAATAAATGACTGAGATTTACTGGACACAATAAGACACCATAATATTAGACAGAGGATCTGGACTCATTGAGATATCCTAAAGGCTTCATACCTTAAACTTCTTAAACCCCACCATAGACAGTACAAGTACTTCTCTATGAAAGGAGATGAAGCAGCGCCACTGATAAACGCATCAGCAAACATTCCATATGGGAAGGCGAGTTTGGGATTTCTTGCATCACAGTTTACCCCAACGCGAGTGACGTTCCGCCAAAACTGGCGGTCTTGTAACCCCAGGCTTTCACAATCCAGATAACTCTTAATGCACCCTACTGTTCTTGAACTAGTCTCTCTTGTACAAGCCGTTTCAAAGCAGTAGAATTGCCGTCCCATGGACAAGAGATACCAAGAAGCTCCTAAAGTCTAGATAAGGAATTAACCAACATGATAACTTAGAGACTGAGTTTTAAGCAACAATGAATGCAGAGGAAATGACTTACATGACTTGCAAGCATGTAAAGAAGGAGATTGTAAGCAGCCCCAGCCCAAGCAGTCCTAGCAATAAAGCCAGTAGTTTTAATAATCTGCTGATGCAAAGGAAAGATGAGAAACATTCTGGGAATATATTGAATAAGAACAATTAGAGCCAAAGTGCTGTTCCCAGGATCCCATCTACGATGCTTTGTTGCAGGAATCACTAACCAAATAACAATCTGCAATACCAACAACAACAACAAAAACTTCATAAAGATCACTTATTCGTACCATTAGAAAAAATGGATGAGTCGTATTAATAGAAGTAGCAGTAGCATGTGAGTACTTGAGGAAGAGGAAGAGCAGCAGCGAGATCAATGGCAAAATCAGACTTGAGATATCTGAGAGCAATCTCTCTAGCGTCCATAACAAGCTCTCCACGTCCAAAGACCCTGGAACTGGGGGCAACAAAGGCCGTGCGAAATTTCATGAGAACATGCAGGAAAAAGAAAAGATCCATGATGCTCCTGAAGGTGGTGATGAGGACAGAGAGACGGTAGTCGACGGAGGAGCAGAGTTGGTCGGAGGGGAGGACGTAAGGGAGGAAGAAGTACAAAGGGTCGATGAAGAGAGAGATAATGGAGGTAATGAGGAAGACGTGGTTCCAATATGCTACAATGTCGCTGTCGGGGTCGAGGATCTGGTAGCGCCAAAGGATGTGGAGAGGGTGGGGATCGGTGGGGTTGTTGTTGTTGTTGATGGAGGCCGAGAGCTGTTGCCGGAGGCGCTCGAGGGCGCGGAGCTTCGAGCTCACTAAGTTATTCATGTTCTTCCATGGCGGAGGAGGAGGAGGAGGAGGAGAGAGAGGGAAAGGGTGGTTGAGGTGGTTATGGTGGAGGAGAGGGTTTCGCGGGAAAAGGACGGGTGCTTCTGAAACCGCGGGAAGGGAGGATAGACTTGGAATTCAAATTTACTCGTTTTCTTTTATTTATGATACTATTATTAAATATTAAATATGGAAAAATATCATTCAATATGCTTTCAACTATACTTCTCATCTTAATCAAATATATTTTAGGATCATTACAGAATTCGATGGTATCATATATATTATACAACTTCATCTAACTCAACAACTTAGAGCATTGGTCACAAATAGCCTGGCTTTGATCGAGTGAGGTCCACTAACGCCCTCTTCCTCTCAAGTCTCAATGCCAAATTTCTAAGACAAGACACGCCGTCTGCCACCACGTATTCACCAACGAATCCCCACTCCATGACGTCATCTTCCGCTATAAGAACACCACCTGCCTCTCAGCCTCAGCCTCACCCTCACCCTCCTAGTCTTAAGTTCAGCACTGTTGTAAAGACGCTCCCTTTACTTCTTGGTCTTCTCGGTCAAATCCATGGCTCATGCGGACCCCACTTCTGCTTCTGTCAGCAATATTCAGAACTCTGATGCCGACGGTGTTCCTGGCATGTCGGCCGTCACCGCCGGTTGGTTCTCTGAAATCAGCCCCATGTGGCCAGGTTTGTGTTTTTGGTTATTCTCGTACACACCCCTTGCCTGTCACTAGCCTTATGGTTCCTAAAAAACGAAACTTGGAACTTTTGTGGATGTTAAAGCAGATTATTTGTTGTTGCAGAGTTGATTGTTCTCTTAATTTTTCAGGGGAAGCACATTCCTTGAAGGTGAAGAAGATCTTGTTTCATAAAAAGTCAGATTACCAAGATGTTGTTGTATTCCAGGCAATAATCATAAACTTTAAGCTCTCATTTATTGCTCGGTCCATTTTCAGGTTGACTTTCTTCCTCCGCTATTTAGTATTGGCTGCTTTCAGGCTAATAGTTATTTGTATGGTATCCTTTATTATCTATCGCTGCAGTCTGCAACATACGGCAAAGTTCTCGTCTTGGATGGGGTGATTCAACTCACTGAAAGAGATGAGTGTGCATACCAAGAGATGATCACCAATCTTCCTCTGTGCTCCATTGAAAACCCAAAGAAGGTTTTTATTTTTAAATTATCAAAATAGAACACATTTATATAGTTCTGTAAGTTTTTGGACAGTTCCATACAACCGATTCATTCAGGGATGTGCATGCCCTTGCTCTGAGACTGGAAAGTCCATAAAAGGTGAATGTGTTTGATCCTATAGTGATGTTGATTTAGAATACATTTAGTCAACTCGACTTTATTCAGCAAGGGTTATTGGGTACTCCACCATTAAGCATTGTGGTATTGACAGAGCAAGCAACTTTTTCTTCGTTAGTGCACCATATTCCGAAGCAAACTTGTCATTCATATCTAATTTAGAACTTAATTGTTAGAAATTAAAATTTAATCTTGGTGTTGAGTTGGATATTATTTTCCTTCAGGTGCTGGTTATTGGGGGTGGCGATGGAGGTGTTCTGAGGGAAGTATCTCGCCATTCCTCTGTTGAGCAGATTGATATTTGTGAGATAGATAGACTAGTGATTGAAGTGAGTTTGACATAGCGACTTCCGGCGCAAAAGAAGTTTCTAATTCAAGTTTGAGCTTATTAGATTGTTCTCATGTATCACTACCCACAAGGGTCTTTCTTTCAATAAATTCTTATGCAATCCACCATTTGAGTAAATATGCCTCTCAGAGGTTGAACATTTTTTAAACAAACAAAGAGCAGACCAGCTTCTCTGTTTTAAGCTCGAAGTTTTCTCTTCTTTATTATATCTATTACTCCTGCAGGTTGCCAAACAGTTTTTCCCTGATGTAGCAGTTGGATTCCGGGATCCTCGTGTTAGATTGCATGTTGGTGATGGTATTGGTCTTAATGTTTTTTTTCCCCCTCTATTTTGTTATTTTATGTTATTGTTGTTTAATATATGTAATTCTGAAATTTTTGGATGAACCATGAAGGAGTTGCTTTCCTCAGAGCTGTTCCTGGTGGAACTTATGATGCCATCATAGTTGATTCTTCTGATCCAATTGGTATGCCTCTTTCATCCTTTTGATATCCATCAGCTTCTGTCTGATAAATTTCATTACCTTCTGCTTATGTTTATCCAGGGCCTGCACAAGAACTCTTTGAGAAGCCTTTTTTTGAGCTGGTTGCCAAGGCGCTCCGCCCAGGTGGTGTTGTTAGTACTCAGGCGGAGAGCATATGGCTGCATATGCATATCATAGAAGACATGGTAAATAACTGTCGTCAAATATTTAAAGGCTCTGTTAACTATGCGTGGACGACTGTTCCCACATATCCGAGGTACAACACTTCTTTATGTTTTGGAGTATGCTATGCTTGATAGTGCTGCAGCCTGTTTGGGAACTGGGAACTGGGAAGGTACTCATTGAGGCATTTGTGTTCTTGTTAATGCGCTTGTCAGTGGCGTTATTGGTTTTATGCTTTGCTCCACTGAGGGGCCAGCAGTCAACTTCAAGCATCCGGTGCTTAAGGTAGATGCCGACGGTATTCATCCTAGAGTGAAGGGAACGCTCAAATTTTACAATTCGGAGGTGATTATTAACCCACAAGATCTAATTGATTTGTTGACTTGCGCTCATTTTCTCTGTCATTTTGTTCTTCTAGATCCATTCTGCAGCATTTGCTTTGCCATCATTTGCGAAGAAAGTAATTGGTTCAAAACTCGGTTGAATCGAAAGACGCCGGAAAACTAAAAGGAGCAAGCTTCTGTTGTTGCATTGCTGATGGGCCTTATTTCTCAAAAGGTTGAAACTAGAACACCTTAAATACTTTCGACACTAATAACGCCGTACTGCCGAAAGGTAAACATAAAAGAGTGTACTGTGCATACATTTGAGTGATTTCCAGACTTGCTATATTTAGTTTTAGCTTCAGAGACAACAGACCTGAATAAGAAGGGATAAATCTTGGGCAGCATTTAATTCCAACTGCTAAAGAGCATTTGATTTCAATACAAATATTTTATTTATAAAGAATAGGAAAACACCAAGAACTTGACTATCAACAACACCATAAAACGTTGGGCAGCAGCACCTGGCATGGAGTAGCGCCGAGGAATCGCTGGACACATCTCCAAACGACAGGAAAATACAAGTGCTTAGTTTTGGGCTAAATGGGCAAATCTTTAGTCTGACACAAAATAAGATCCCAGATATGCCAGTGGACCAGCCGAGCATAAAATATATAAATGCTTTAGACAATGTAATTTACTTGGAAACAAGCTTCTAAATTTAAATGTATTATAAATTTGAATGAATGTAATAACATTTAGAAATAACTTTCTAAACATATTACAAATTATGTAAGCTTCTAATTGATTTAAATTCGTAAGTTCATAATTCAATAATAATTAGAAATAAAATTTTAATTAAATTAAAATTATTACTATGATTAGTTTAATAATAATTTAATTTATTGGTGCTTTTCTATAAATAAAGAGATGATATATTTTGTTATATTTTAGTTTTAAAATATTTTTTAAAAGTCTAAGTTATATTTTATTATTTATTTATTTATTTATTTATTTATTGTAATTTTATTTATATAATGATTTAGCGTGTCAGTTTTACTTATTTACTCTTTAAACTGCATCACTCTTTTATTATCACATCTGTATCTTCGTTAGATTATGAGCATTAGCTCATTTTTATGTTAGACAAATCATTTATTTTATGATTTTCAGATTTTTGAGCAACTTTTAATTTATAAAATTTTGTTGTCAGGAAAATGCGCATTATAATAAGGACATAAATGAGATGAGTCATCATCATGTTAATATAGTTATTCCAGATGTTATTCTTGCATGGAGAAGATTTAATAAATCATGTTATTATTGTTAATTGCTTATAAAAAAGTTGTATTTTGGAGGTTACGCGCCTTTTTCAAATGTTGAAGTAAAGTACACAACTTTACTCTCAATATTGGAACAAAAAGAGAATGAACTAACTTTTGAAGAGAAAAAGAAAAGAGAGAATGAACCGTCAATCATGCTTTGGAGCTTAGATTTGCCTAATCCAAAAACATATAGTTGGTTAGTAACAATACGTACGAGACAATTAAATAAGGGAATTAATTAGGGCCTCGTATCTGATTGGCTACCTGATTCAAATAATTAGAAATATTGCATATCGAGCTTAGATGACATTATTACGTGAATTAGTTCACTTTATTTTGTGTAAGGTATTAACTTTATTTTATGTAAGGTTCACTACATTTAGGCGAAGTTCATATTATGTAATCATTTTGTTTCGGCGAAGTTCATACTATGTAGTCATTTTGTGTTGAACTAAGTTATAGTGAACAAATAATGTTCATTTATGTATGCCAAGCTTGATATTGTTCAATTTATCAATACGTATTTTATATGATTTTTCTACTTGATAATTCTATTTGAGTATGAAAATTGGTATTTAGTGTTCATTAGAATGATGACTAAAAACATTTGTGATCTTTCGAATTTGTAAGCAATTGAAATATGATTATTCATTATATACATAACACGATATGGACATGCATATATACTATTTCTTTCTACTTACATAAACTTTATGGTTTAATTATGGCTACTACGTTAAAAAATATTGTTGTTGAACTCAATAAGGGTGAAAATTAAATGACGTCAATTATGAAATCTGGAAAATGAAAATCTAATATGTACTAGAAGAGCATCAGATTTTAAAATCATTAAACATAATCATAGACGCTCCGGAAGAAGGTAATACAGCCCAATACAAAAGGGACTATGATGCTTATAGAATATGGAAGAAAAAGAACTCATTGGCTCATATTACATTGTTGTGTAGCATAGATAACAATCTAACATGTGAGTTCTAAAAAATATGAAATTGCTAAGGACATATATTCCACTTTAATTGCACATTTTCAAGGCACCTCAGTACTAAGGTCAAGTCACTCACTAGCAAGTTTGGCACATATAAAAAGTGACCAGATATTATAATGAAAAAACATTTGAGCCAGATGTTAGAGATAATAAGAGAGTTACATGATGTTGGTCATAAATTATCAAAAGAGCAGCAAATACAAGTTGTGGTTCATTTGTAACCTCATAGTTGAGAGTATACAAAGAAGCATTTAACCCATAATAAAAGCATCAAGATAATAAAAGATGCTACAAGGCATCTTATACTAAAAGAAGAATTTATTAAAGCCTCAAAGATGCCCTCCAGGGTATACTCATATGGAGCTATAAATAAGAAGTGTAATTATTATAATGGACACACGTGAGAATAAGGTAAGAGAAACACCTACTATATTCAAGACTTAAAGAAGGCAAAGAGGAACAACATGGAAAAGGAAAATATCCTTTCTAAAAGTATAAAATATAAAGAGTCAAGTGCTTTAATTATGGCAATAAGGATCACCTCGCTTGAAATTGTAATAAGCCTAAAAGCTATAATCTTATTGTAAAGACATTTTTTCTATGAGTGCCTTTTGTTTTATTTTTGTAACTGAACAAAATTCTTTGTAGATTGCAGACTTAAGAACAATAAACCATATAGCGAAGTATAGGGGTGCTTTTGTAGAATTTCAAAAAATCCTATATGGAACACGATGGATTTATGTAAGGGACAACTCAAGAGTTGTTATATAAGATATTAGAACTACCAAGTTAGACCTGTGTGGTGGTAGATAATTTTACATGAAGTGTTGTTTGCTATAAAGAATCGATGGAATCTCATTTTTATATTGATTTTAATTAGTCTTAGTTTTGATATATATTTCTATGATAGTGATATGAATTTTTAGCTTAGAATTATTTATTATGGTCATGGATTTATATTGGATGATTTTATCATTCTAGATGTTGTTTATTCAAATAATAGCATAAGTTATTTACTTATTTACATTATTTAGTAGTTCTAATAATGATGCAATTTTGTGGCACATTAGACTATGTCATATTGGTCAAAATTGAATAATTTGATAAGCTAAAGAAGGCCTTTTAGGTTATTTACATCAAGTTTATTTACCCATTTGTGGATAATATCTAGCTAGTAAAGTGGAAAGAAAGTCATTTTGAAAGGAAACACGAGCTTTCTATCCATTATCTTTAATTCATTCTAACATTTGTGATCCAATAAATGTAAGGACAATATGTGGAGCTGTATATTTCATCATTTTATAGATGATTGTACTCGGTATGGTTATGTCTATTTGATTTTTCATAAATTAGAAACATTAAATTGTTTTATAAAGTATGTAAATCTAATAAAGAATTAATTAGATAAGAAAATAAAAGTATTAAGAACTAAATGGGGATAAGAATTTGTGTATGATAAGTTCAAGATGTCATGTTATTAAATGTTTAGAACAATCAAAAGATATGTGTTCGTAGGTGAACAAGGTAAAGAAAAAGTAACTAAATTTAAGTTATGAGATCTAACATTTAAAAAAAATAACTTTCCAAAGCAGGGTGAAATAGGAAAAGATCTATTTTTATATGAAACTCTTGATAGAATGATTTTATTACAAGGAATAACGAAGAGGAGCTTTATCTGAGCGGGAGCAGTGTAGAAGTTGAAGAATTAACTCAAGGTGAACTTGAAGAATTTTAGAGTTGTGAAAAAGAAAAAAAAAGGAATCACTTTTGTAATTATAGACCTGAAGAGAAGGTAAACTATGTAAACAACTTTTCTACCGAAACTGTCGGACCTCGTTTCCGGAGCCCAACGGTCCCGGGACATGAGCCCTGCTACAACCCATTCCCGAGACCTGAGCCTTATTGAAACCCTAAAACTGATACTTGCTGCTAAACCTTAAACCCAAATATGCTCTTGAAACAAATCCAAAACACAAAAGATAACGATTTTCCCCAAGCCCAACACACAAGTCGACTTACACTTACAGGCAAGTCGACTTATGCTTACAAGTCGAGTTATGCTGACAGACAAGTCGACTTATACAGGCAAGTCGAGTTATGCTGGCAGACAAGTCGACTTATGCTGACAACAAGTCGACTTATACAGACAAGTCGAGTTATTT
>JAOSBM010000008.1:10049371-10081552 GCA_027568955.1 Erythroxylum tenue
TTCCAAATTCTTTATGCAATAGGAATGATGAGTTCAAGCATGATGTATGTTTTTATGGGCTCGACTATGAAGTTATGAAAAGTTAAGTTTAAGATGTTAAAAAAAAAATATTTAACGGATGATTAGGGTTAATGGAATAACCCTTCAAGGCAAGATAATCAAGATTCAGGGTTACTGTTCACGAGTTGGGTTCCGGAAACGGGTTCCAACACATAAACAATAGGACCATATTTTAAACATCTCTGAATTATTCTCTAACAATCATATCGGGCTTCCTCATCACAGGCCCAATGCATATCCGACCCATACTGATTATGATCCATTTTCTTTACTGACCTTCAGCTCATTAACTTAAATATTTTATTAGATTACTTTATTATCTTTAATCAGATCAAATTTGATTTATTTAGCTGTAAATTTATTAAAATCATAAAATTATGATTAATTATTGTCCAGCTTTATGAGAAAAATTACGAGATGTAACGGGAGAGCTTTTAAGACCAACACGTGCAAAGCATTTGCTTTCTATATGCTGTGTCCTGCTCTGCATAAAATATTTAATGCAGAACGAACTGTAGCAGTCGTGTTAATTATGCCTACCGGATCCACACGTTAAACTTCATTAAGATAAATATCTGAGAAGCATGTCTGGACAATCTAGAGAAACGCTATGATTCATGCCTCCATGGCTGAATTTCGTAAAGTAACAGTACATTCCAGGGAGGGACCTCACTACATAGACCCTTGATAGCTTTCATGAACGTTTGCTGGAACATGAATTCATGAAAAAGCATGAAAGACAAAATGGAAGGGAAGTGAGAATGTTGAGGACAATGAAAGTGGAGCTCTTGGTGTAGATTTTCATGAATCCTTTGATTGGACGAAAGATTCCTTGATTCTTTTTCATCATAGTTTGTTTGCCATCTTCATCTCTTCTCTGGTAGTCTTTGTCTAGATAAGATGAAAATAAGGTAAACAAAGGATTAGAGTCGAATATGATCTGATGTACATTAACGTCCTAAAAGATTATATGTAGATGAAATTATTGACATGTACACATGTTAAAGGACCTAAAATAACGTAAACCATGTTAGTGAAAGCATCCATCTAATCCATTTTGAAATTATTTATGCTTTATATCATCATCTGCTGGATATTGGTATTGTATAGAGTGGACTGGATTCAGACACCCTCTTCTGAGATCCCCAAGTAATTGAGATCTGCAGCTTTTTATAGTCCTCAGAGATCTCACATCTTCATTAATGACAATAAATAAATAAAGAGTTAATGTTAGTGCAGTTGGCTTGGCTTACAGTTACAGACAACAATACAAAACCGAATTCGATGGTCCCGCACCCACTTGGCTTGCAGAAAGCAGATATCATGGAAATCTGATCAGACCTTGTCATCTTAATCATATGATAATATGGCATATTCTATTTCTGTAAACAAGTCTCCATCTTTCATTTTCTGTCTTCTTCAACACCTTAAGTAAAAGTCTGGAGGAATTTCGTCCAAAACAAAGATTTGTCCAGTAATACGTTTTGAACATGGAAGGAACGTTGATGCATAAAGAAGCAAAAATCTGCACCAAGAGTGAGTCGGCAGCCATGAATGGCATAAAAATATTTTGATCCCATAATTATAATTGTTGTTCAATATTTATAAACTTATTTAAATACGTTATTTTCTACATTTAAAATACTAAATCCAGGTTCCAAAAATAAAAGTGAAGTAGCAAGTGGGGAAAAAAATAAAAGGACAAAAGGGGTAGGGCATTCCGCGATCAAGATTAGTCAGTCGTGGACAGTGGTCACCCACCACTCCCACCACTGGACAAGCTCCATGACAAAGGCCGATTTGCACTATCTCTTCTCGGTCCATTACTTTCTTGTTGGTTGGACACTTGTTTTCCTCTTCTTCTCAGACGTAAGTGTTGATGGTTCCAGTCACGTCAGTCCCTCTTTTATCTTAATAGTTTCTTATCTCATACTGATTATCATTTATTGTTAGTTATCTATGCAAAAATGGGTTATTTTCACCAACAGGGCAGAGTTCCGCCTAAGATATCTTCCAATCTGCAATAAACAATATCACATAAATTTCTAAGCTTGGAGCAACTTTTCCTACGTACTTATTTTATGACCATATCACAAAGTTCTTATTTTTACAAAAGGCAAGGTGGAGAGGAAAAAGTTAGATTCATGACGTAATAGAAAGTCCTTGAATTAGGTAAAGTGGTCCATATACAGCCATCTCAATTAAATAAACATGATTGTAGCTTTAAGTACACCAACAGCGCACTCTCTTTTTGTTACGGCATGTCTTTGCCTGGATTAGTTAAAGAAACTATTTAAGTTCCCAAATGGGTTTAAAGAGCCTAACTATTGATTATAAAATTTAAGAAACCTAATAAATAGAAAACCAAAGTGTTTTCACTTGAGAATTTTCTCATTAAGAGCATCGGATTCTCATAGGATTTGCATGCAAAGGATAAGGTAAAGCTTGGTGATTTAGTACAGTCATCAACAGGGAAATTATTCTATTCTGAGGGAAGTTTTTTGAAGTATTGTTTCAAAAATATCTGACAGATAGTTTCTTCCCACAGTTGCATATTTGACCAGAAAGCTTCTTTACTCAGGGTCAATTCTCTTGTTATGAATAGATGAATGATCTCGGGCATAAAATGACACATGAAAACGAAAATAGCTATTCTCGATCTTCATTACTCTATGTTATTGTACCATCAATGATTGTTCTCTATCCATTAGGGCGCTTCCCTTCATCCTGTGCTGATTTAGGCTCAGGATAATTTGTTCCCCTCTTTTTTATGAAAATTTATTCCGCTACTCTGTAATCTTCTGTATCTTAGAGCATCTATTCCATAATTATATGCAAGATTCAAGTATTCAACCACTCAGATGTCTCTTTCAAAGTTACAAATATCCTATCACTATCAAATTTGATAATCTTTAATTTTAATTGTAATTAAGATATCTCAAATTTTAATTCAATAATTGGATTATTAAAATTAATACAAAATACTTTATTTTTATGCAATTTAATCTTTTAATTTTTATTTATTTTGCAATACAATTTGATATAATTTTCCAATATTATATAAAATAATGTTATATATATATAAAGGAGGCAGATTGTTGGATAGCTCGTTTTACAGCCATATTTGTAAACTTTGATGATAAACATGAAGGCGACGCCATTGAAGACCAACTTTATTAATTAAAGTTGACGTGTCGTAAGACTTGTTTCAATGATAAGGACTTGAACAGCAGTGTGCTGATATTATAAACCAAAACCTAATTTTCTTTTGTTGATTCCAGTTACAAATGGCATTATTACCTTCTTTATCACCATTTTACAGTTATGAGTTTGGCTGCAAAAGGATTAGTAGTTCGAATGATATGCAACGTATGTCTTCTTCAAAACAGAATCTTTACTACAGAAACTGCCTTTATTGGAAGCTGATTCTCGTGGTTATCCTGAGGCAATCAGGTCCAGTCACTGACTGTGGCCATGTCAGCTTCTGAATCTCCCCTTCCCTCCCTGTGGTCCATTGTTAGGTAAGCGAGTTAGTGCATGCCCAGTTAACAAACCACTACAACTCCTTTCTCTGCTATTTCACATTAAAGCAAAATCAAATTATATTCCGTCTAGAAACCTCGAAAGCTAAACAAACGATAAGCAAAAACTTAAAACAACCTTAACACAAGCCTCCAATTTTCTCTCTCACACGCATCTTCCGCATTTTATCTCCTCGCTAAAGCGCAGCCATATTATTATATTCTATAATAGTTTGTTCAGCTGCGATTTCCAATATTGTTCCCTTCCCTTCTTTATTCCTTTACTGTGCTTCGTGTTTGTTCTTGATTTGTCTACATTCTTGAGTCTTGGTTTGAACTACCGTCTACTGTTATGTATTAGCACAAAATCAAAGATTGTATCTTTCTTGAAACTTTTGTCGTTGTTAATATTCTTTTTGGAGTCTAATTCCACTTCTTTGAACTGGGGAGGGTGGTAATCTATGTGGGCTCTTTATTTGGATTCAAGAATGGACTTTTAATCGTTTCTTTATCAGTCTATGATGGATATTGAAGGTGTAATTCATGACAATCCAATCAAGGTAACACTTGTGACTGTCATTGGCTGCTCAATTTGTCCCTCTGTCAGCTTTTGGTTCATTGTTTAACTCGTTCTGTTTGTTCTGTTGTTAATTGCAGAGAGACTCGTGGAAGACACTGTTAACTTTGGCTTATCAAAGTTTAGGAGTTGTCTATGGAGATTTGAGCACTTCGCCATTATATGTTTACAAGAGTGCATTTGCAGAGGATATACAACACTCTGAGACGAATGAGGAAATTTACGGAGTCTTGTCCTTTGTTTTCTGGACACTGACGTTAATACCGCTTGTTAAATATGTTTTTATTGTTCTAAGAGCTGATGACAACGGCGAAGGAGGCACTTTTGCCCTGTATTCCTTGCTCTGCCGCCATGCCCGGGTGGGCTCCATACCCAATTGCCAACTCGCTGACGAGGAGCTTTCAGAGTACACGAAAGATTGGTCTGCTTCAAATGATAAGAGTGATGCTGTTTCCAGATTGAAATCAACTTTGGAGAAGTATAGAGTCTTGCAAAGGGTATTGCTTATTTTGGCTTTGATTGGGACTTGCATGGTCATTGGCGATGGAGTGCTTACTCCTGCAATATCAGGTCTTAGTGGTTGTGTTTCTTTGGCCTTTGATTTGTGGTTGGAATTCGGACGTTCAGTTCATGACAGAAATATTTGGTTTTTGGTCATTTGCAGTATATTCAGCGGTGTCAGGACTGGAGCTTTCCATGTCAAGGGAGCACCATCAGTGTAAGTTCTTTGTTTCTCTTGTTTAAAGTTTGATATTAAAAAAGGTTAAGAAAATAATTTGTAGCACTTGTTGGTAGAAATTTCTTGTTGGTAAGCCATGCCATCCATTGTCTCAGAGAACTTGTTTAGATTTTCTCTGAACTATTCAGTCTAAGGAAGCATTCTACATCTTGAGAAGTTCAATAGTCATATTCTCTGGCCTATTAGGTGAACAGAAATATAGATCAGGATTTGTACGAAAAAGAATCGGGTAACTGGCAAGCATCCAATTCGACCAACTTCTTGGTTGCTTGAAGCATCTTGGAATATCTTCTGGTATTTCGATACTTGATATACTGAGAAGGGAAGATGAACGAATCGCAGTTGGGTATAAGTTGAGTATACTGGTTTGAGTTATATATGTACGGAAAAGCTAAGGCCACCAAATTGGCAGTAGTTTATAGTTCTGTCCACTATTTGCGGTCCCTACGGAAAAATTAGGACAAAGTTTGCTGCTTTAATTTAAGTCAAATCACTTTACACTTGATAGTAAACTATTAATTGTATAATTGGGCCTGTCAAGTTAACTACAGAAACATGTAAGATAAAGTAATTACGTAAGAAGTTCAAAGTTGAGAAAGAAGATTAAGAAAATAAAGTTGTGACTTTATAGAGATAATCTGTCAACGTCGAGGCACAGACAAGTAGTCTAATACGAGTCACATGATGTAATGAACTAATAGCAAATCATGTTGGAATGATTTTTACCTGGCTTATGTATGCGGTTTGGTTTTCAAAAGCCATCCCTAAACTGGTCAATTTGACATCATCACATTGAACCTCCCCTAGGACTTCACATCATGCCTGCTTTCCAAGTGATTGTCGTAGATTAAGGTACTAGTTAACATTATTGTTTGGCAAACTTTCATCAGTTTTGTGAAATTATATCTTAGAATCTGCATAGAAATGTAAAGATGCATAAATTTCTGAAACACTGATGGTTATTGTGCTTCTGCTTCATTGAATAGGATACGGTGAATGCATGCATCATTCCCATTTGAGATTATTTATCTGCTTTTATGTTGATCAATGAAGAGAAATAACTTTAAAACTCCAGTCACCCTTCCTGTAGCATCTGTGTCCCAACTTATCTAATCGATGCAATCAGAATCAATTTCAAGAATTGATAGGAGATTTGGACCAAACTAGGTCATTGAATTCCTTCTTTGATGAATAACGTTGACTTAAACCTAAGTGATCAGTTTCCTCATAAGCTTATTTATTCTGCAGATGTTGAACTTCCTGTTGCTTGTGCTATCCTGGTGTTCTTATTTGCCATCCAACATTATGGAACACACAAGGTAGGGTTCCTCTTTGCACCAATCGTAATAACATGGCTGCTGTGCATCAGTGCAATTGGTGTCTACAATATTGTCCACTGGAATCCTCATGTTTACCAAGCTCTCTCTCCGTACTATATGTACAAATTTTTGAAGAAGACACAGAAGAAGGGTTGGATGTCCTTGGGAGGAATGTTGCTATGCATAACAGGTATAAGAAGTTGTGAATTGTCCACTTTCCACTTTCAACAACTGTAAGTTTTTAATTCTAATGGTAGTTTTCTTTTCAATTATTCTAGGCTCAGAAGCTATGTTTGCTGATCTTGGGCACTTTTCACAGTTGTCAATCAAGGTAATTAACTTGTTCATGTTTCTTCATGCATCCACATAGAGACTATGTTTTTGTTTAACAGGAGTTATTATTTCCCTTCCAGAAAAATGAGAGGGTTAACAAAGACTTTAGTTTATGAATATTGTTACTTGTGATGATGACAGTTAAGTACTGAATGTGATATCCATTGAAATATAGATATAATATCCTAAAGGAAAATTTCGGTCATTATGACTCAATTTTCTCTTATGTCAAAGCCTTACCATGCAAGATTTCCTTCACAATTTTCGTCATTCAAACAGCCCAAGTTTTCTTTGTAGCTTTGGGTATGACTTATGTGATCAAATATTTGATGCAACCTTTTTCTTTTTGTTATCTCTTGATAATATGCTAACTGATATCAATATTGGACAAAATTGCATGTTAGAAGTGCCTTCCCTAGGAGAATTCTAACAATGACCCACTTTCTTCAGATTGCTTTCACCTTTGTTGTTTACCCCTCACTGATCCTCGCATATATGGGACAAGCTGCCTACCTTTCAAAGCATCATATCATTGAAAGTGATTACAGGATAGGTTTCTACGTGTCTGTGCCTGGTAAGTGTAATGGTGATACCTCTGGATGGGTATTATTGATGATCTTTCAAGGGTGTGATTAGAAAATGCACTGTTGTTTCAGCTGCTATCAGGTGGCCTGTACTTGCAATAGCTATACTTGCAGCGGTAGTGGGAAGTCAAGCCATTATCACTGGAACATTCTCAATAATCAAACAGTGCTCTGCTTTAGGCTGCTTTCCAAGGGTCAAAATTATACACACTTCATCGAAGATACATGGCCAGATATACATTCCAGAGATCAACTGGATTCTAATGTTGCTATGTTTGGCTGTCACTATTGGTTTTAGGAATACAAAACACATGGGCAATGCAGCAGGTATATTTAACATGACCCTTTGTTACTTTCATATCTTTCTCAACCGGTAGATTGTTTGAGTCACATACACTCGATGTTGAAACCTGCCTCATGAATAGAACTTATATAAACTTTTGAGTCAGTGTTTTACTCTTTAATATAGAAACATTGTTATTTTAAGAACATAATCACCATGCATGTATAGTGAAATCATCAAGACAGAACCCTGCAATGTTAAAGCATGTGATTTGGTGTCTTCTATATTCCAATTATGAACCTTGTCGAAACTCCAACTAATGGATGTACTCACTACATCTTGTTTCAACATCTGACAGGTTTGGCAGTCATCACTGTGATGTTGGTAACAACCTGCCTGATGTCTTTGGTTATTGTCTTATGTTGGCACAAAAATATCCTTCTGGCTATTTGTTTTATATTCTTTTTCGGCTCCGTTGAAGCTCTTTACTTCTCAGCATCCCTCATCAAGTTTCTTGAAGGAGCTTGGGTGCCAGTGGCCCTCTCATTCATCTTTCTCATCGTGATGTACATTTGGCACTATGGGACACTCAAGAAATATGAATTTGATGTCCAGAACAAGGTCTCAATAAACTGGCTTCTTGGTCTGGGTCCCTCTCTAGGAATAGCACGGGTTCGTGGAATAGGACTCATACATACAGAGCTTGTTTCTGGGATTCCAGCTATATTCTCTCACTTTGTAACCAATCTTCCAGCTTTCCACCAGGTTTTAGTTTTCCTCTGCATCAAATCTGTGCCGGTGCCTCATGTGAGGGCAGACGAAAGGTTCCTAGTGGGAAGAGTTGGTCCTAAAGAGTACCGCTTGTACAGATGCATAGCACGTTATGGCTACCATGATGTTCACAAAGATGATGTGGAGTTTGAGAAAGATCTTGTCTGTAGTATCGCTGAATTTATCAGATCGGAAAAGCCTGAGAGTAACATAAGAGTGGAAGACAGTGGTGATGACGAACGAATGACAGTTGTTGGGACTTCATCCTCAAACTTAGAAGGAATTAAATTGAGCGAAGAAGGAGAATTTTCTGATACGGTAGGCACTTCAGAGCTAAGGGAGATGAAGTCGCCGGAGAAACTGAGAAAGAGAGTAAGGTTTCTTGTCCCAGAAAGTCCCCTGATCGACATGGAAACACGGGAAGAGCTGCAAGAATTAATGGAGGCAAGGGAAGCAGGAATGGCATTCATACTCGGGCACTCATATGTAAGGGCCAAAAGAGGATCCAGTTGGATGAAAAGGATTGTAATAAACTATGGTTATGATTTCTTGAGGAGAAACTCCAGGGGACCAACTTATGCTATGAGCATACCTCGGGCATCAACTCTAGAGGTAGGAATGGTGTACTACGTATAGTCTGACTATGCAGGACAACCAAGTAAGCAGCAAAGCTTCTGCATTTTGAATGTTGTATATGATAAAAGTTAAAACTACTTTACAACGATCAATCCACGAGATAAATGGAGCTTTTAGGCATCCAAATGCTGATCGCCCGCCACGCTTGTTAAAGAATGTTGTTGTTTCAGGGCCAGTCACATGAATGCAGTGATAAATATAAAACTAGGGAAAGAAAGAACTGAAACCCAATGGATATACGTTTGAAACTAGGAATTGCATTCACTGACTCCCAATAAAGTGCAACAAATTTCAATAAAGTCACGTAAAGCTATGTATTCTCGTAAAGACTAGGTAAAACTAAAACAAACTAATACCACTAGAAAAAGGAACTTTCATTGACATGGAAAACTAAGAAATGAAAAAAAAAAATTTCCAACAATCCCTCCCTCAAACTAAAAGTTTTCAAACATCAGTTTAATAAAACTTATCAAGTGCACAAACTCCAAGTAGCTTCCTTAGCTTTTGAAATATAGGCAATTTCAATGACTTGGCCATTATGCCAACAATCTTTTCTTCACTCTTGCAATAGAAAAGATCAATGATTCCATCGCTTGAGAGGTCCCTTAAAGTGAAACTTCACATTTACATACCTGCTTTTTCCATGTAGAATAGGATTTTTAGAAAGTTTGATGGTACAAATATTGCCACAATAAATTCTAGTAGCTCCCTCTTGCTTGAAATGCAACTCTTCAAGTATTTTCCTCAGCCAAATTGCTTGACAGACACAAGTTGTTGCAGTTACAAATTCTGCTTTGGTTGTTGACAACGTGACAATTACTTGCCCATTTGAAGACCATGAAACAACTCCCGAACCAAGCATGAAAATATATCCTGAAGTGCTTTTTCTATCGTCTTGATCTCTAGCATAATCATTGTCACTACAAGAAACAGTCGAGATTGCGACGGAAAGGATACCGTCGGTAAATGCCGCCGGTCATCTTAACAACCCCGTCGGTATCTATTGCCAACGGCCATTTTCGCGACGTTTTTGGCCGACAATGCATTCCGTCGGTAATTTACATTACTGACGGAATAACATACTTTACCGACGGAATATTTCGTCGGCAATTGAGACATTTCTTGTAGTGTGTCCATAAAGCCAAATAAGTATGACTTTTCGTCTTTCTTGTAGAACAACCCATAATTACTAGTCCCTTGCAAGTATTGAAAGATTCTTTTTGTAGCTAAGAGATGAATCTCCTTTGGACACTCTATGAATCTGCTTATGAGATTTACATCTTGCATTATGTCAGGTCTTATTATAGTTAAATACATCAAACTCCCTACAATTTGTTTTGTAAACCGTGATGTTAATTTTCCATCCTTCAGGGTTTCGAACAAGCTTTATGGAGGGAAATTGCTCATTGTTTGCTTATGGATATTTTTAAACACTTCTTTAGAAAAATAGGCATTTATACCACTATACCAAGTGCATGGAGCTTGTTTTTAGCCCATGTAATGCCCTTTTGAGTTTATAAACCTTATTTTCTCTTCCAAACTTCACATAACCTGGAAGTTGCTTAATAAATACTTGTTCTTGAAGATCACCAAGCAAGAATGTCAACTTCACATTCAATTGAAAGATAGGCCATAAATATTGTGCTGCTAATGCAATCACCATTTTGATCATATCATGTCTTACAACAGGAGCAAAGACTTCTCTATAATCCACTTCAAACTCTTGCTTATAGCCTTTAGCTACTAAACATGCTTTGTACTTGTCAACCTCTCCATTCTCCTTCAATTTCTCTTGTACACCCACTTGACACAAGTTGTCTTGTGGCCTTTTAGAAGATCAGTCAACTCCCAAATGTTGGTCCATTCAATGCCTGCAATTTCTTCATCTATAACCTTTCTCCATTTTGATTCTTTGATAACATCTTCGAAAGCTGTAGGATCATAATAAAAAAATTTAGCAAAATGTGTAAGTGGGTCCTCAAATTGGTCAATTCGAGTTACCTCGTAATCGGCCATCCATGCAGGTCTTCTTTTAACAAGTTGAGGTTGATCTTCATTTTCTGTTGTTATTGCTAAGCTTGGAATATCTGCTGGACCATCTGGTGGAACTTGTTGATCATTTTCTACAGGTTGCTACCTCTCCTCTTTTAACTTCATCAAAGTTGACATGTATTTTTTGTTCAATAACATTATTGTTCCATGGCTAAAAACTTTCTTCATAAAACAGTACATCACAACTGACAACAATTTTCCTAGTTGTGGGATTGTAAAGCTTATAAGCTTTTAATTGATCACTAACACAAAAAAAAAAAAAGCATTTCTCTCCTTTCTCATCTAGCTTTGTCCTCTTCTGGTATGGAATATAGGCATAGGCAACACACCAAAAAAATCTAAAATGATATACTATACAATATTAGAACTATTAATTATGTAAGAAAGCTAAGATCTCCTAAAAAATTCAAGTATTTATTTAGGCATTTTTCTTAATTAGGATGATAATTAAGATGAAAATCATAGATTTAATCAAGTGCTCACTATAGAGAATCTTGTAGAATTCTCTCACTAAACCACTGTCTAAATAGTAGTATGATTGTCATATGGTAATAAGATATAAAATACTTAAACAATTGGTTTAGTGTAAGTGGAAAATTATTAGTTTATACCCTATGGTCAATTGGTTGGTTGTAGTTTTTGTGAAATAATTATTTAAAGACATTCTTTAACTTATGTAAATTCATTTAATTAATTGATGCATAAGATAAAATCCACGAGATAAATGTATATTGTAAATGAAATTATGATGAGATTATCATCATGATATTCATATTGCATTTATATGTTATTCATAAATTATTCCTAGTCAATTTTGTATTAAGACTAAACATTATTAAATAATAAAAAGACTAATACATGTTATATGTATCCTCCTTAAGAATGAAGTAATCAACCTCATAGATTATAATATAGACATACTTAAACAAATATATGAGTGCTTATTAGATAACAAGTTCACCAAACTAAACCAATATGAGAATTCCATTTGGAATATTACTTGTATATTTATAAAAATTATCATTGTGATGATTGTATAAATTATCATTTAGCTTGAGATCTCTAAAATATTTCATATAGATGTTGCTATATTTGTAGTATCCTAGTTTGATTATTTTACTGTGTACTGTACTGCACATGCATTTTATAGAGTATGCTCTATTTATGGTGTATTAGAGTAACTGAAGCATTTAAATGTATTATTGAGGTTATAACAGAGATCATAGATAGACCAGAGATGGTCGTGGACTCGACTGGAAATTTTTTGAAATTTTTTTGAAAACTCCAAAAAGTTACGAAATGAGTCTGAACGAGTTTTAAAAGCTCCGAAACGTGCTTTGAAGATTTAGGTGATACTTTTGAATGAAATCCGGATGATTTCGATGACATTCAGTGATTTTCAAATTCAATCCAAAAATTCTTCCAAACAACTGAAAGGTTATCAAATAATTTTGAAATACGATGAAAAGCTCCGGAATTAGGATTGGAGTCCATAGGTACTGAAATGGGTCAAAACAGAGGTTGTTTGAATAGAATTCGGGTAATCCAAAATTATTGGACTAAAATGCCCTTTTTGGAAAATAATGACTATTGATTCGCAATTTTTAAAAGCATCAAATCAACAAGTATTGATCCTAATTAGAGTATTTCACGATCAATTTGATGATAAGATGGTTGTGGAATAATTTTGGGGTTTGATTCGGTTGGTTGGTGAATTAAATGCATTAAAGTCCAATTTGGTCTTTTTGTACTCATTAAGGGCAATTTGGTCTTTTTACATGATATTAGTGGATTGATGAATTATTAGAGATGACCAATGAGAAAATGACATGTGTGTGTGACGAGTCATTAGTGATGACAAATAGGAAGGTGGCATGTGTAATCCATTAAATGAGTATAGAAAACAAAACTTAAGACATTTTGCTTCAGTTTTGAGAGTGTTGTGAGAGTGGCATTAAAGAGCCCAAAAACTAAAAGAAAATAAGAGAGAAGCAAAAGTGGGTTTCAGCCATTGATGAGAGAAAGGAAGGAAGAGAGAGGGGAAAAAAAGAAGGAGAAGAGAGAAGAGAGAGCTACGGCTAAGCCATAGAGAAGTGATCCATGGAATTTTTCATGCTCTTCTACCTCCAATCAAGCTTCTAACAAGACTTCATAGATATCCAAGTGAAGAGGAAGAAGAAAATGGATAGGTAAGATTTCACAGCTATCAAGGTTTTATTGCATTGGAAGCAATTGGGAGAAGAAAATCACGTGAATCTAGTGTATGGAACCTTGGTCAAAGGTAAGATCTATTGCCTAAAGTGTTTATTTTGCTATTTGTTGATTTAAGATTAATGAATGGCATTAGGAAGTTAGTTTAATGATGAAAGAAAGAAAGAAAAACCATTGAAATGATTGGATGAGTTTTCGACCATGGTTAGTGTTTTTTTTAATGTATTATGGTCCAAAATTCTAGTTTGATGTTTTATGATGTTTATAGCGTGATTTTGATGCAAATGAAGTAAATAAATGAAAAGGAATTGATCTGGAATTGGTTTTGATTGAAATTTGATTTAGGGTGCATGATTTTTGTAAAAATTTGTTAATAAAATTTTATGGCTTAAATGTGTGTATTAAAATGTCATGGAAATGAATTTGGATGAATTTTAATTGTTAGAAATCAAATGTAATTAAATTGGAAAAGTTTATCGTTAATATGTTAAGTTTAGCCCTAAAGACATTTTTGGTATAAAAGTATAATTATGATATAATGACCATGTGAATGTGGTTAAGGATGGTTGTTAAGTGTATTTGTTGTATTGGAATAATTAAATACAGTGTTACGTTATTATTTGGAGAAAAATTAGTAAATGGAGTGTATGTGGAAAGTAATGAAGTTGGCATGGATTACGGTGTATTTGATTGGAAAATGTGTTAAGAAGTTGGATGTATTCGTATTAGGCTTTTAGATCAAAAAACGAAACCAACTGAAGGATTTCGAAGTGGTGAAAAGGAAACTAGCAATTTGTGAAGAATTTAATTTTTTATATGACTAGATTCTTTGCAAAAGAATTGATGACATGCGAGTATATTTAATTGTTTTATATGACTAAATTCTTGACAAAAAAAATTGATGACATGTGAGTGTATTTTAATTATTTTATATTACTAAATTATTTGCAAAAGAATTGATGACATGTGAGTGTACTTTAAATTGAGTTTACGTAAATGGTTTTCTTTTGATCATGAAATGAATATTTATGTTAAGTTTTATGCAAATGATATTTTACAAGTGAATATTGCTAGCATAAGTGTATGCTTTGGCCATATACGAGTTTTAATTTTAAAGTTAAATTTTATATGATTGAGAGTTATATTGAAATTTTCAATTATGAATCCTCCCATAGTTGCTTTAGAAAATAAGATAAGTCGTAAATGTAAGAGTTGCTTTTGCCTATGGTACATCGCTAGGTTTTATATATCTTATTATACCGGTATATTTATGGGGGTTAACTTATTACGGGTAAGCGATGTAGAACCAGCTCTGTAAATAGTAGTTAACCAGATATGGGTAAAAGATGTAGAACTAGCTTTGTGACTTATTATGAGTAAGAGATTTAGAACCAACCCCGTAATTACCAGTTTATAGCGGTTAACCTGTTGTGGGTAAGTAATGTAGAACTAACTTTGTAACTAGTGGTTAACCGATAACGGGTAAGCGATGTAGAACCAGCTCCGTGACTTTAGGCCTAGTGTGCCATATGGTAAAGAAATTGGTGGTGGGCTATATTGAGCAAGAAAAGCCATGTAATAATAATGCTGCCACTATTTATTTTTAAAAGTGATTGGTATAATACCAATTCTAATGGTTAACTTACTTTCAGTGTAAAAGTTTTCAGAAAACTTATTGCCACCACTGTTTATTGTTTAAGGAAAAAAGGAAAAAAAAAATAGAAACATGTATATTATGAGTTTAAGGTCGAAAAACATTTTGGAATAGTATTTCAAAAAATTGAAATTATGTTTTACGAAATGTTATATTATTACTAGTTTTGAAGATGCACGAATAAATTGTTATGCAAATGCTTTACCATGAGTTTTATGATTGTATGAGAATATTGCAGTTATGTTATTATGAAAAGTTCAACTTTTTAGTAAACTGATTAACATTCACTGAGCTCGTTTGACTCACTCTTATTTTTATGTTCTTAAACAAACCACCTCAAGTATGCATACATGTGTTACAGTAATTGGGACTCTGTCGTAGGACTAGTTATATGGTGGTGTGTTGCTGTGCTTGTGTCAATTTGATATGTACATTTGTTTAAAGAATGGATGTTTATAAAGGCTTTTAAATGAAATGCATGAATATGTCTTAGCTTTTTAAAGTTTATTGTAATGATTGTAAAGAATTATTTATTTGGGGTTGCTTGTGAGTGGACGTGAAGTCCAAAATTTGTAGTTGAGAAATTGGTGTGAATATAGAAGTGTTTTGAAATTTTATAGGGCTTTTGAAAATTTGGGAATGTCAAAATGTAGCCATTGTGTTGCCGAAATTTTAATAAAATGATTTAAAAAAAATTCCCACTATTTTCCACGATTTTAACTTTTAAAATATAAAAGGTTTTTAATAGTTGAATAGGTTAGCTTTACGGGAACCTTTCGGTTGAGTTGGATATCTATTAGAGGGCTACCGTGGGGTTGTGGGTGGAAACTCGCGATCGTACTGGAGCACGATCGGGACTTTCAAATGGTGAATGAGCACGATCGCAACTTCTAAGGCTCGAGGTTGACGCAATATCGTTCAATCTTTTGGCTATATCTCCTTCTCTCGACCTCCAAATGACATGGGACTTGAACCATTGGACTCGTAACACAATAATCTACATCTCCACCAAAAATCTTAGCCATCTGAAATCATTTGGGAGAGATTGAGCAAAAAATGTGGGACTAGTCTGATTAGGTGCACACAGTCGTGCGTTAAGGTCTCATAGCCGTGATTTATTTTTGTTGGCGTGCTCTTAAGAGCAACAAAACCTTGAGGTCTTGGGTTCGAGTCGTGGCCTCACCCAAGACCAAAGAGGACAATACTGATTTGTGTTGGATGCCGCGGTATCACCCGCAAACACATGCCGGGGTATCACCCCAAACACACGCCGCGGTATCACCCGCAAACACCGAAAGGTGGGGTGTGGGGTGTGGAGTCCAACAAAAGATATTCACATGATTGAAGTTGTGATTCGAAGAAGAGGAGTAAAGTGTATCAAGATAAAGTGAATGAGAATTTGATAATAAAAGCAAATAATACTAGAAAAGAAATGTTAAGTGATTGAATTATGAAATGAAAATGAGCATAAGATATGAAGTTTGATAATATACCCGGAATTGTCATTGAGCATGCATTGTACATAGTTCATATACACATTTGTGTACAAATAAATTCTTATAATTGTGTAAAGTTATTAATGTGTGTGTGCAATGTGTATATTGCATAATTTGGATGTGTAGGATAAACGTTCGCATTCAGATGTTTCTAGAACTTAGAAGCAAATGCTAATCTGGAGTATACTGTGAGTAGACCTAGATGGTCTTACTTTATTGTTGTTTTGTTTATATTATGAATTGTGTGATTATGAATGAGATGTGAATGTGATTGTACTGATTTCGGACAGTGAATATCCGAGGAGTTTGCTAAATGTAAAGATATCGAAGTGCTACTTGTATGTGAATTTGATGAAATAAGTGATACATGATTTGATTGTTAAACGTTTGCATAAGAAAGAAAAAGTATTCTCAACTTAATTGTTGAATATCGGACCAAGGTCCGATGATGAATGTGAAAGTGATTGTGAAGCTGAAATCATGTGACTGATTGAAAAGATGTGAATGTGATGCATTTCATTTCATGAATGCATGAAAGATAAAAGTTGTTGTGACTGAAGTAGCCACCGAAAAAGAGCTTAAAGCTTATATGTGAAAAAGAGCTTAAAGCTCAAAAAGTGTATAAAATCCAAAGGCTAACTATGTAAAATGAGCCCGGTATCCACAATGGATACAGGATAGTTATAGGCACTCGGTCACAACAATAACAAATTGAAAGTGAGTCTCATAAGCATTACATATGCATTTGATGTGTATGTTTTGAATAGTTTGACTGATTTTCTGAATGTGAGATATGTTTCAAGCGAATGTGAAGTATATGTGACTCAATTTGATTATTAATGAAATGATGTGAATGATGTGAATTATATGTGTTATGTGATTGAGTTCGTCAAACTCACCCAAAATTTACAATATTTTTTAAGCTCATAAGAGTTACCCCGTTGGGCAAACTAGAGTATAGCCACTGCATTCAAGTAAGAGGTAGAAGTCGGGATCAGTTCGCATCTGCATTGTATTTCTTTATTTTTCTACCGAATTGAGTCTTCCGCAATTACTGTATCTTATGTATTTGAATATTGTTGTTGTGTATAACTTTCCAATTGGAAATGTTTTGCAAAATAGATTGATTAAAGTGTAATAATAATTGTGATTTCGAGTTTATGAAATAAAAGTGTGGGCCCGAATTTGATTATAAATTTTCGCATACACGTGTGTTATAAAAAAATTGTACGAAGATTTATCTGATTGACTACTACTAGCATGCCACTTTTGCGGGATTCGCACTCGGATATTACTCAGGATGTTGGATACGTGTCTTGCGAGAGTGGGGTGCTACAACGGAAGCTAGGCTCTACTCAGGTTCCATAAAGGGATCTCCAAGTTGGGTCCTTTTAATATTTTTATACTACTTATGACTTATCCTAGTCAAAAATAGCTCAATTTGTAGTTTACATATTTTGTAAATTGTGTGAAAGTATTTAAGTGACCAATATATAATTCATCACCAAGAAGTGATTGGGAAGAATGTTCTATTATTTTTTTACTAGCATGGATTCAAAAAATTCTTAGCTAATATTGAATGACACTTTAAAAATAATTTTTAGATGTTATTAATAAAATTAATTACTAATAGTGGAGTTCCAATATTATTGGACTCAAATTAAATAAAGTAGACATTAATTTCATCTCTATATCTAATAAGAATATTTTATAATAAAAGAATTGAAATATATAGAAAATCATGCAAGAAAAGTTAGTAAAAATCATTTTAACATTCTTAATATTTGGGTAGTCATGATGCATTGTTTAATATTAATATTGATCAATATATATAAATTATTTAATTAGATGATTAAAGACAAATTAAAAGAGTTTGATTTGCCAATTCTTAAATATGAATTAAGATTCCAAGTTTGATTTGCCAATTCTTAAATATGAATTAAGATTCCAACATATATAGGAACTTATTAGGTCGCACACACAAAACTGTTGATAAGAGAAAATTTAATTTAATTAAGTTGAACTTGATTGTAAAGTTTAAGAAAATTTAAAGGTTAAATATGAGATATCTAATATATAAGGACTAATGTAAGATATTAGATATTATTTGGGTTCAATTATATTAAATTAGAATTAATTCTAATTCTAATTCAATTTTAATTAAAATTATAATTATATTTCAATTAAATTATGAAAAGCTCCAAACCTTTTTAAATAAGTGTAGGCTCTAAATAATCTAGCATTTTTTTCCTTCCCCCTCCCTAAACCACATGTAGAATTCTTTTTACTCATTCATGTAGATACTATTAAAGGTTGAATACATATACGACTACAGTAGTTGTGATGAGTTAGTTTAGAGATGATTCAAAGGAATCCCATGAAAAGGATTGAACTTTATAATAAGGTACTTTATAACTCATACTTTATTATGTTTTATGTATTAATCATAATATACAATTTAAAATAATCTTGAGTTTTGAAAACTTGAATGAAAATGTTTTGTTTTTATTTTGCTACGTATGGAATATGATCTTACATTGATTTCTTATCGTATCCAACACCTTTTTTTTTCTTTGTGCATAAACAAAGATAATTTGTTTACCATATAAAAGATGTTTGGTAAGTGAAAAATATTTTAGATTACCAATAAGAGTGTAGTAATTAAAGGAATCAAAAAGTGGTGTGCTAGAGTATAAACTAAAAGATGAATCAGTAAGAAATGGAGTACCAATAGGTTTGGCATTTAACATATGAGCTTAAGGGAGAAGATCCATAATGTAACATCAAGAGGACAATAAAATACCATGTTGAAGAGGGATAAATTAGCGCTGAGAAAATATCAGAGGTGTCCATGATCCTTGAGAGACAATTGTGTAATGAAATGATTAATTAGAGCTAAACTCTCACCCATGAGGATAATATGATCAACATAAACAAGGAGATTAAAAACAATTAAGTAATAGTATTAAGAGCAAATAAGAAGATGTCAACATGAGAATTCTTGAATCCGCCATTAATAAGGCATTAGTGTAGCACTTGGTACTAAGCTTACAACGTTTGCTTGAGGCCATATATGGATTTGCAAAGCTTGCAGTGTGTGTGTGTGCGCGCGCGCGCGTGTGTAAAGCCTAAAGGTTGTATCATATAAAAATCTTTTAAATTTTGTCCCTGTAGGAATGCATTATTAACATCCAACTTTTGAAGAGTCCAACCATTACTGATAACAATGCTTAGAACAAGTCTAACGATGGTTTAACTATTGGATTGAATGTATCATGATTGTTGAAACCAATTCTTCAATCAAAACCTTTGGAAACTAGGTGAGCTTTAAATTTGTCAATAGGATAATTAGAGTTTCAATTGATATAAAAAATTCATTTGCAACCAATAACATTAGAGGTTGTAGTAGGTGGTGCGAGCTCTCATGTACTATTACAAACTAAAGCATTATAATCACCTGATATAGTCTGTCTTTAAATAGGGTCTTTTAGGTCACAATTGTAGGTTCAATAATTTATATGAGATGAATATGAGTATAAAGGTTAAGTTTTTTTAATGGCTTATAAATGTCATTTTTAACACATATAGTCATGTGATGTTGGTCAAAGGGTAGGGGAGCTTGGTTTGTATTTGGTTGATATAAAGGTTTAAGTGGGTTGGAAATGGTTGTATTAGAGTGTTAGGGTGGTTGAGAAATGTTTATGATGGGGCAAGTAAATGATTAATTCATGATGACAATTCTTTAGATCATACTTCAAATAGAGTATACGAAGGTGATTGTAAAGGATGGAAAAATGAGATAATGACAATTGGTGCAACCTAATTATTAAGATTGGTGGATTTAATGTGTAGCTACTGTGTTGGACCCCGAACTTTTGATGAAAATTAGAAATAATAAAATGACGAATTTTTGTTTGATAAAGTGTTAGACTTTGAATTAATTTGAAAGAGCCCATTAGGAAGATGATTTATGTTATTAAAGCTTAAGAATACTTGAAGTTAAGTGGGCTTGGGTTCCAACATTTATGGTATCAGAGCAAGAGTGAAAATGCTCTGGGTCAGTTTGGTTTTTAGTAGGAGGTTGGACATCCGGTAATGGGTTCCAACATACTGAGAATGTAGTGATCTATAAGGAAAAATTATTCGACATATTGAACATGATAAGAAATATAAATTCTATTGTTGGATGGTTTGAGAAATAGATAATCACTCCTAGATAATGAATACTCAAGGAAGATACATAGTTTAGATTGAGGATCAAGTTTATAGGTGGTGGTATGGTTAAAGCCAAGGGTAGCATAGACACCTAAAAATCCTAAGTTTGGAATAATTAGGAGCTTCACCAAAAATTATTTCATACAAGGAAGAATGATTGAGAGTAATAATAGACATTCAATTAATTAAATAGACAATAGTTGAAAATGCATGACCAAAATGTTAAAGGAAGAAATGCATATAAAAGTAAGGTAAGATCAATTTTGACTATGTGACAATGTCATTCGTCTGAGTATCCATTAAGTTCAATATGTGTGGTGGAGTGCTGAAATAAGAAATGCCATTGATAGTTAAATATTCTTTAAGACCCAAATATTCTCCCTCATTATTTGAATATAATGTAACAATTTGGTGTTGGAAATAGTTTTTTTACAAGGATTTTGAAGCAAATAAAGGTTTCTTTAAACATAGACTTTTGCTTTAAAAGGTAAAGCCAAATTTTTTAGTCAATGATCTATAAAAATGATATAATACTTAGAAACAATTACATGAAATAACCAGTGCAATCCACATAGTAGAAAAGATAATTTGAAGAGGGTGAGAAGAAATAAAAGTGGATGTAGAGAATCATAACTTGTCTTTTCAACTCTATTCTTGCAAGGAAAAACTGCAACAAAATTCACTCTTTAACTTCCAATGATGGTGCAAGTCTTTAGACACAATAGGAAATCCAAGAGGAGACAATAAGGTACTTTAAAGATCTTCTAGGAACTCCTAAAACTTCAATGTTACTTTTGATGAAGTCAGAAACCTCTCCCTCAAATAAATCTCATCAGCTAACTCGAATCTTCTCATAAAACTAGTAGCAAATATAGAAATAGAAGCTGCAATTTTTTCCATGGATGGCTCCAAAGCTTCCAGCCCTGATGGCGTAAATGTGTTCTTCTTTCAAAAATCTTTGAGTGAGACAGGACCATTTGTTATAAAGGTAGTCAAAGAATTCTTCTCCAAAGGGATCCTCCTTAAAGAGATCAATAGAACCTTTGTCTGTTTGACTCCTAAATGCTCCAACCCCACACATTTAGGAGATTTCAGACCTATTGCATGTACTAATTTCCTTTACAAGGTCATATCCAAGATACTTGCTTGAAGACTGAAAAAACCAACCCATCTGATTAGTGACAACCAAGGCACCTTTATATGGGTCAGACATATAGGAGCTAACAATTTATTTTACAAGAGCTCCTAAAAGGCTACTCCAGATCAAATTACTCTCCAAACTGCACAATCAAAATTGATTTCCATAAAGCTTTTGACAGTATGAGCTGGTATTTCCTATGGACATTATTGATGGCTCATGGATTTCCAATTACCTTTATAAAGTGGATTAAAGAGTGCCTCTCAACCTCCTCCTTGTCTATTATGATCAATGGCACTCCTACCACACTCTTTAAGGAAGCAAGAAGACTTAGGCAAGGGGACCCCTTGTCCTCCTACCTTTTCATCCTTTGCATGGAGACTCTTAACTCTCTCATCAAGTATGAAATGCTTAAAAACCCAAAGTTCAAATACCATGCTAAATGCATAAAAATTGATTTGACTAACCTATGCTTTGTAGATGATCTACTTTTATTTTGCAGGGCCTCAATAGACTCCCTAAGTTATATGGTAGGTATTAACAAATTCACAAGCTTCTCTGGGCTACACTTCAACCCAACAAAGAGCCATTTTCTCGCATCCAAAAAAGCTACTGCTTTGAAACCTCTCATCTCTCAATCAACTGGGATGCTTTTTAAACAGACACCTCTATTGTATCTTGGATTATCAGTTTCTACTAAAAGACTTTCATGTGTGGAATGCATTCCACTCTTAGAGAAAATATAAAGAAGAATCAGTTCGTGGGTTAATAAGTCTCTGTGAAGGTTCAGCTCATTAAATCAGTCTCAAACTCTCTCCATATTTATTGGAGCTCTCACATCTTTCTTTCTCAAGATATCATCAAAACCATTGAAAGAATCCTCAAGAACTTCCTATGGAATCACCAAAATGGTGTAAAGGTACAGCTAAAGTGAAATGGGCTGATATATGTTTTCCTAAGGATGAAGGAGAGCGAAGCATAACTCCTATCAAAATCATAAATTAAGCCCTAATCTTGAAAAGATTATGGTGGATTCTCATGGATAAAAACTCATTTTGGGTGCAATAGCTACACTCTTATTTTCTTAAGAAAAGAAGCCTATGGAGCATTAAGAAATCAGCCTCATACTCTCATTTTCTCAACCAAATTCTAAAATTGAGGGATAAAGTTCGAGAAGCGATCTCTTACAAAATTGGGAATGGTAACTTAACATATGTTTGGTTTGACAACTGGTCTAACTTGGGACCTGTCATACATCATTTTAGCAGTCTAAGTAGTTCTCAAACTGCTGCACTCAAACTTAAACTCAGCTCAATGATTACAGAGGACACCTGGAATTTTCCTCAAAACTTGAGGCATCTCTAACCATTATATCTTCTCCAACCTAACTCTTTGGACACATTCTACTGGCATACCCAACCCATCCTTAATCTCATTAACAAGGCTACAAGTGATCTATTAAGATATAGGAAACACGAGGTGGAATGACACATAATTGTTTGGAGCAAGGTATTGACCCCAAGGGTATCTTTCATATTATGGTTAACAATCCTAAATGGGCTGAACATTGCTGATAGAATTCATTGTTTGCAAATGGATAGAACATGTCCAATGTGTCAGAACCATGTGGAAATAAGAGATCATCTCTTTTTCACATGCCCTTATAGCAACAATGTATGAGAATCTATAGCTAACAGGTGCATATGGCTAAATCCTGGGAACATTATCACAGAGATTGTTCAAAATTTGACCAACCACAAAACCCGTCCAAACCCAAATAAACATATCCATTTTCTATCCCTGGGACTCTGTGTATATGGATTATGGAAGCAAAGGAACCTCAGACAGGTTGGTGGAACCAACTCGCCCAAAGAGGTTCTCATATATGAGATCCTCTATGAATTCAAAGAGCTCATTCTATTTCGAAACCTCAATCAGAACATGCGACATAACTATCCTAGCTTCACTGAATGTATAACTTGAAGCTACGCTCGGAATGTAAACATATGTATAGGGAAGAGATGCAAGGGAAATACAGAATAGAAAAAGTAGCAAAGATGAAGCTAAAATATTACCTAATTGGCTGAACCAGCTCATTCGAAACCATAAGATCTCCACGAGTTCCTCATCACTTGTCGATTTCCCCTACGACGATAAATGCATGACTGTGAGATTGCAATCTAAGTTGCGAGAAGGATGAAAAGAGGGATGATAAACAAAGATCAAATCCTTACCTCTAGTTAGATGGAAAATTCCATGCGTAAAAAAGGAAAGATCCTTACCTAATTCGGTAATACTAGAACATTCGATGCATAGAAAGGGAAGATCCTTACCTCAGTTTCAAACGATAATGTTTTGGTAAATGAGTGTATTGTTGGTGAAACGATGTCGTTCCAATAGGTGCTGATGTATGATGTAGTTTTAAGTTGGCTTTTGTTGTAAAAGACTAAGGGGAGAGATTATATCCTCCTGTTAAAAGGCCTAACTCATTCCCAAAAGCTAGCTTGAGAGGGGAGGTTTGCACACTATTATAAATTACTGAATACACTCACATTTGTCTGATGTGAGATTCTTGACACACCCCCCTCAGCCCAAAGCAGCTTGGGCAAAGGGAGAGAATCGGACATCGCCTCGAACCATTGAGATAAACGGGCTCTGATATCATGTTAAAAGGCCTAACTTACCCCCAAAAGCTAGCTTGAGATGGGAGATTTGCACACTATTATAAATGACTGAATGCACTTACACTTGTTTGATGTGAAATTCTTGACACCTCTCCGAGAATGTTCTTTATTCTTTCTTTTCAATACAATTTTAATTCTAAAAAAACTTGTGTTTTTTATTATAGTGATATGTATTGCATATGAAGTATTTTGAAGTGGAGGAAGATAATTAAATCATGGACATATATCATATATTTTAAAATAGGAAAGGCTAGATGACCTAATATGTGGTGCCAACTTGAGATGGTGACTTTGAAATTAGAAAAGGCAAGAACAGGAGGTAATACCGACTTAGTGGCGCCATTAATTTACTTCATTCTTATTGGTGTCTACAAAAGCATTCCTATTTATAAAAGAGACGAGTCACACCAAATTCATAAAAGTGAAGTCATCCATTACTAGCAAAAGAGTAACAGGAGAAGCAAAACTCTATGAGAAGATGAGTGCATGCAGAACTTCCAAATCACACTTCCTGGTTAACCAAGTGGCAAATCATCTTCTAGAGAAACAAAGATAGAATATAGTTGGTAACGTTAATCCAAACCTTGCATTGAAATGCTTTTATGCAATCATGTTTTGGCAAATGGATTTGTTTATAGTTTAGTTTTCATAGTCTTGTTGGTAATGATTGTTATTAGGCAGTGTAACTAAGACGTTTTCTGACCAGAAGCCAAAAGCCGAAAGAAAGAAAAAAACGACACAAGGGAACATTACATTTGCTAGGGAAGATTACTCGATGCCACACTACCACCTACAGAAGGAAAATAAAGGAATTGACTTTAGAAAAAGGAAAAAAACAAGTTAATATCAGTTATTGCTTAGTTATTTTCTTTAGACATCTGTACAACAAATTGACATAACCTTATCCATGTTTATAAGCTCTAGGAAGTAGATGTGAGATTGCATTAATCAAAGTTGGAGCTACATCATGTAAGACCTTGAAGTTTGTAAAGAACATAGCTATTCTATGTCTCTTTATCTTTTCTGGTGGTTCAAAGGACCACAGTGATGTGATAGTATCGTCTTCTCTTCTCTCGTTGCAGCTCCGACGATCACAAACTTGATCACCAACTTACTCTTGCTTGATTCCCATTTGCCTTCATTTAGTAAGAATGACAAAAATTCTGTCCTACCTTTTTCTTTTTAATAAATAGAACCAATTGGAATTTGGATCACAACTTTGTTGAGTAAAAGACAAATCATAAGACATGACCATAGCACATGATTCCCTCTTGCTGGTTCTTTTGTCTGCTTTCCTTTTCTTGAACAGGGTTCCCTCCTGCACATTGTTAAACCTTTTTCTATAATCACTGTTTTCACTAATTATCATGTAAAACGAAAAAAGTTGGTAGAATATATTTGTGGGGTCTCCTTCTCGAGTGGGTATATAATAATGCAAAGCTTAAATCTTCCCATTTCAGTATTTCTTTGTTCTCTCAAGTTCAACTCAGAAATCAACAATGTTTAGAAAATGGATTGTTTTTGCTCTTATTTTTTCTCTTCTTTTGTTTGCTGGGTCGTCTTCTGCCTCATCAACACCTCCCGCAAGTAAGTGCAAGCTCACAGCTTACTCTGTTTTTCAGCCATTTTTTGTCCACTCCTTCGTTTTTAGACTCTTCTTTTGTTCTAATTTTGTTTTGTATCTTCACAAATATGCAGAAATTGTAAGTGGAGTTGTGTCCAATTTAGTTTCCGCACTAATAAAGTGGCTTTGGTCAATCAAATCCAACGCTAAATCGGGAAAAGGTCGTCTCTTGAACCCACATTTGCCATATCCCCTGCTTGATGTTTTAAAAAAAAATCCTGTGTGTTATTTCCACGCTGATGTGGTTCATCGGATTTGTTTTCAGCTGTCTCTAGTCGTTCCATGATGAAATTTGAAGGTGGGTATACTGTAGAGACCGTGTTTGACGGAAGCAAGCTTGGGATTGAGCCATACTCTGTTGAATTATCTCCGAGTGGAGAGCTCTTGGTTTTGGATTCAGAGAACAGTAACATTTACAAGATCTCAACACCATTAACTACATGTAAGTTAATTTTGTTAAGAGTGCATGGAATATCGTGATGATTGTGCTTCCATGTGTGATTCTGTCCTTGGTTTGAGTTTGATTTTAACTATCGAGGTTCTTTGCTTCATGGGGTGGACTTCATTTGTTGATTCTTTTTCTTTGATCAGTTAGAGTTACAATATTCCAAATTTATGATTTCGTAAAGAAAGAACGGGATTAGAAATGTATTTCGGCTTGATCTGACGAGGACAAGTCTGAACTTTTTAAATTGCAATAAACGTTTTGGGCCTGAAGAATTCCATTCTTTTTGAAGATTTGCACCTTTTGTAGTTTTCACACCATGTCCGACATTCCTTATTGGCTAGGAAGCCTGTTAATTACTCATCCTACACTAGTCCTTTATCTCTTTTGGGCACAGAATAAGTGTTTGGCTTTTGTTTACCACAAGATTAGCCACTCAGCTTTACTTTAGAAGCTTAGTGACTTGATTTACAAGTTTAAAATCCAATTCCACTTTTCTCTTTTGGCTTTTAAAGATTGTTTTTCATTAACTTCAAAATGATTCAACCGAAATTGGGTGCAATGGATCTTAGGATCTTCACTTTGCTCCTATCTAGATATGCGAACTGGACAGAGCTTTACATGCACGAAGCGAACTGGACAGAGCTTTACATGCACGAACTTTTCTGAGCGCCAAAATTCTTTCATGTCTTCTTTGTATATATCAGTGTTGACCCAGAAAAAGATTCTAGTAGCTTGTACCGTACTTCATAGGCTGATACGGATTGAGAAAATGCAGATAGCAGACCCAAGCTGATTGCTGGGTCACCTGAAGGGTACACCGGACATGTAGATGGAAGATTAAAGGAAGCAAGGATGAATCACCCGAAAGGTCTTACAGTGGATGACAGAGGGAATATATACATAGCAGACACATTGAATATGGCTATCAGAAAGATCAGTGACGGAGGTATATTTGTGGAATTGGATTCATAAAGAAAATCAACATCTCTGTCTATTAACACACCATAATACGTGACAAGAATCTTCTAAGTCAAGATTTAATATCTAATATGTAAGTGGCTGATGAACAATCTCAGTGAGTTCAGTCTTGTTTCATGCAGGGTTTACAACTATTGCTGGTGGTAAGTGGTCGAGAGGAGGTGGTCATGTTGACGGTCCAAGTGAAGATGCAAAGTTTTCTGATGATTTTGATTTGATCTATGTTGGGAGTAGCTGCTCTCTTTTGGTTATAGATAGAGGAAACCAGGCAATTCGAGAAATTCAACTCCATGATGACGATTGTAACTATCACTACGATAGCAATTTCCATTTAGGTACTTGTCAATGTAGAACTTGCTTTTATGTTCGTCTCCCATAAATGTGGAGATTGATGTAATTTTCTGCAATTGCAGGAATGGCAGTGCTTGTTGCTGCTGGATTCTTTGGCTACATGCTGGCATTGCTGCAGCGTAGGGTGCAAGCACTGTTTTCTTCAAATTGTGTAAGTAATGCCAGGTCCTCTTATCCTTTTTCTATTCTCGATCGTCTAATCAGTAGGATCGCAATAGGTGCCGATTGGATGAAATAACGCAAAGTTAGATGTCTGAAATTAATCTTCATGAGCCTATTTCTCTTCTAGGTTTCAAAAGCTTATGTCAATAAAGGATCACCAATGCCACCATACCAAAGGCCTCCTACATCTCTGAGGCCTCCTTTGATTCCAAATGAAGATGAACCCGAGAAGCCAGAGGAAGGCTTCTTTGGTTCACTTGGGAGGCTTGTCCTTAATACTGGATCAACTGTAGGTGAACTTTTTGGCGGCTTATTCTCTAGCTCGAGAAGGAAAACCCTCCAGTATCAGTTCCACCAGCATTACCAGCCAGCACTTAAGCATTCAAATGCATGGTCCATGCAAGAAAGCTATGTGATTCCTGATGAAGACGAACCACCTCCATTAGAAACCAGAGCTCCTACCCCAAAGAAAACGTATCCTTTTATGGGCAAGGAAGTAATGGAAAGGGACCACCATTTGAAGCAACCTAGGGGCTACTGCAGCAGTTGGGACAGTGACTATAACCGGCAGCAACAGATGCAGTACCACCAGCAACAACTGCAGGAGCAGCAGCAGCAGCAGCATAACAGGCATTATATGTCTGACCCGAAAACATACTACGAGAAAAGCTGTGAAACAAATGAGATTGTGTTTGGGGCAGTCCAGGAACAGGATGGACGTCGCGAAGCTGTGGTGATTAAGGCTGTAGACTATGCAGATCCTAGGTACAGCCACTATAATAATATTCGGCCTCGATACAACTATTCTGGTTATTCCCCTGCTTATTAATCAATATTCAAGTTATCAGGGGGCAAGCAAAAGAGTATATATTAGAAACTTTACTGGTGATTATGAGGATGAGTGCTGAAGGTGAGTTTAGGAAGGTGCATCTTAATGTTTCTATTCAATTCTTTTTTCCTTTATCGTTCAATTTAGCATCTTTCTTGACCTGTTTGATTTCTCAAGAGAAGCACAAGTTGTACAATTTATCTTTATAACTAAGATGTAAAGAGAAATCAAGTTGCGACGGACCGCTGATATTATTATGATTATAGATTACGACTTTCTGTTGGTGACCCAAAAGTGAAAGTGAATGAGTTGGGAAATATGGCAAGAAGTTTAGTTGAAGGAGAAACAAGCAAGAGAGAGCTTGAGGTTCTTGAAATTATGTACTTATACTTTTAATTACACCTGCAAAACTATTTATGAGAATTCTCAACAAAGTGACATTATTAATAATTTTAGATCCAGACAAGGAGTGTACAAGACTCCCACCTCCAAAACATAAAATCATGGTCAACATGGTGCACAATCGGAACCCAACTTTTGTTACGATACGCTGCCAACTTTAGGTTTTGGTTTTTAAAAATCAAATAGCTTTGTATTCAACAAGTGCTGGAATAGCTCAGTTGGTTAGAGCGTGTGGCTGTTAACCACAAGGTCGGAGGTTCAAGCCCTCCTTCTAGCGAAAATTTGGAAGTCGTGATCCTAAAAGCTTGGTTTTGCTGTTCTTATGATCAATAACCCTGAATTATGTTAGTAGAACTAGAATTCCATTTTCTTTACAGCCGTATATCCATATGTTTCATGTAAGCAGGGAGGACAATAACACGCTTTTAGTTGGGAATCAAAATTTTGCTGATCCAGGAACAAAGGTTGCCACTGGCGACCAAAAGAGTCCATTTCCCCTGACATTTGTTGAATTAGGCATAACTTTAATGTCCAAAAACGTGGGAATAGTCTGATCAAGAAACTGAAATCTGAGTTTTACTGGAGAGGAACTTGGCAGTAAACAGTACACAGGGGTATCCTAACTTGAATAGCTAATAAAACAACATATAATGAAAACCAAGCTGCTATATCCCGAAACTGCTGACCTAAAATTAAGCTGAGAGAAGAAGTGGATCAATCAATGCCCTTCCCCAGGGCTAGGGCCTCCCTTCTTGATCCCCCAAAGAGCAAGGTCTTCAAGTATTTGGACAACATCAAGTCCATCCTCATGGCGGTTATGGCTTGGAGAAAACGGACGACCCTGTGCGCTATAGATGAGCACGATGAAGGTCAAGAGGAATACCAGGACAAGGGCATTCCATGTCTTGAGCTGTCTAGCCATTGCAGTCAGATATACAGAAGTTAGTGTGTTATTGCCTCTCTTTTTATAGCGAAACATATGTTTGGACCAGCCAAGTTCTTGGTTCAAACACGTAATCGGACTTACTGACTACGTTGGGAAGTAAGGAAGGACATTTCTATCTATGCAGAGACATTTAAGCTTGTGGCATGGAAACACATCCATTTCCAGTAGTCTAACTTGTTTACTTAGACCAAATATTTTTCCCCCTCGTGCAACCATTCATGTGGAAACATGCATCCAATAAGATAGAAGTCTATCTCCTCCATCTAGGTGAGCAAAAGAAGTACTAGACTGGATTAGGTGTGTTGCTAGTAAAATTGTTTTTTTAAATAACAATCTAACGATTTTAAGGATAAAAGACCATAAAATTTATTTTATTACTTATTTACCTCAAAATCTCCTCTCTTTAAGTACAATGAACACAAATGGAACTACCGTTGGAAGTCGTCACTTCTGATTAGAGTGAAACTTTGAAGTCAATAACATTGAACCAAAGCCACGAAAGTCCATAAAAAAGATTATTAAGTGTGGTCTTTTGTGGACCAAATTAAAAACTACTCCCTGGTTCAAGGTTCCCAATTTCCATATTATCTAATTCAAAGCACGAACTCATGACCTTATTCTTGTGCAATTCAATGTTCGATCTAGAAAAAAAGAAAAACGAAAATGCTGTTACGTCAGTTTGAAGATACTATAAGTTCACATAGGCTCTCTGTTTTTCGTTCATATTGAATGTAAAAGGGCCTTAGTTTTACTTGTAGCCGTAAAATCCATGATGTTTGATAATTCCTGCTTTTCTTTTTTAGTTAGCATCTTTACTTCAAGTCTAAGATGCATCCTTTCATAGTATTCATGTAAAATAACCCTAAAGTGCAGGTGAGTTGGTAAGGGGTTCTTCTGACTTAAGTGAGGTCGCGGGTTCGAACTCCTCTCATGTATGCAGCTATTTAAAACTTGGGGTCAAAGCTTTGTCTCCCGTAAAGGACCTACCTGATTTAAGCGGGGATTAGTCTGAATGTAGATAGCTTAAAGGTACTTTCCCATAATTAGAACCCGCCTAAGACATCTCGTGAAAAAAAAAATGTCAGCTAGGACAACAGGGATCTTGAAAAAATTTGTGCCCTTTAGACTTCGGTAACTTTATGGAAGTCCTGACGCTTTCACTTTCCTTCTCGAAGAATCATTTCGTATAATCTCAAATGATATATGTTCTATGTGTCGGACCCCGATTCCGAGGCCCAACCGATTGGGACATGAGCCTCGAACTTAACCTTAATTAATCTTTATTAGTACAATTACCAACAATTGTAACTTAGTTATCAAATTAAGCCCATTTCATTTCCATTTGAATTAAAACATCTAGGGCAACAAAAATAAAAATAAAAATAAATAAATAAAAAATTAAAATTTGAAGTTATTGGTGTTACACGGTCCGTGTATCCATACACGGGTTGACCGTGTAACATTCGGACGAATTAAAACGTTGAGAAATTAAGTTACACGGTCTGTGGAAAATTTACACGGGCTGTGTAAGTTTTTACACGGGCCGTGTAAACTTACACGACCTGCCCGTGTACCTCTCGGGTGAAAATGACACTTTACTAACTGGCATACATGGTCCGTGTGAAATTTACACGAGCCGTGTAAGTTTTACACGTGCTGTGTAAACTTACACGACCTGCCCGTGTATCTCTCGGGTGAAAATCGGGGCGATGGTCAGGCGTTACACGGTCCGTGTAACGTTACACGGTCTGACCGTGTAACATTCGGCCAACCCAAAATTTTCAACTTTCCAAGCCTTCTTTCAACTCCTAAACTCATCCTATCAAATTCATACCTTAATCCTTTCTCCAACCCTCTAATAAACACTTTAAAATCATTAATAACTATGAATTATATCAAACCTTAACTCAAATTATTCATGCTTATTACCAATTCACTTGCTCCAAAACCTAAACTCTTCATATACATTTCATGAAACCTAATGACATATTCAACTCATAACAATATCAATTCCCCATCCTCAAGATCATTAAACCCTAATCGTTTTTCTTGCATAAAAGCCATTACAAAAGTCAAACCACTTGAAAACTCAAGGCACTATCATGCACATGTTTAGAAAGCCATGAATGACCATAATGCTTAAAAGCTTCAATTACATTGAAGTCAAT
>JAOSBM010000008.1:10113317-10127050 GCA_027568955.1 Erythroxylum tenue
GTCTAGAGGATGTTGGAAGTTAGGGTGCGAATTAGTCTCGGCGTTATCCTCCAGGGCTACGCTTTGTTCTTCTTGATTTTGGCTTTGAGGCTGTGGCTGATCGTTCGGGTGCGAAGATTGCACATGAGACTCGTGATGTGCTGGCGGGAGAGCGGCAGGTAATTGTGAACCCATCGGTTGTAACGCAAGTGCCGTGACGGCGGCAATATCAGGATTGGCTGCTGTCGCTTGACTGATCTGTGTGTTTCTGGACGTGGTGCCCTGATGTCGGGCTCCACGGTGGACGCCAAATGGTTCTGTCTGATTCTGTTGAGGCTGGATGTTGCTGCTTGGATCCATTGTCTCGGTAGGCTTGAATTCGAGAATACCTGCAAAACAACAAGGCACGCCGGGGGTTGATTGCTGGCAGGCCCCTCCGACACTCAAGTTAGGCTTTTGGTGAAGGTGTTGGGCGGCTAAAACAAAGAAAAACAGTGTATGAGTCTTGTACCTTATATAAGGGATGATTGCTAAGTTTAGGTTTTTACGTAGGTCTTCACGTATGCATGGGGGTTGTCACCTACAACTGGGCCTTTGACGATTGGACCTGGGCTTGGACCCGGGCTTGCCGACCTAACAAAATATATTAATATTAATAACTAAACTCTAAACATGCTTTTATTTTTATTAAAACTAAAAAAACCGAAAAAAAAAGAATTGGAATCAAAACAACTTAAAATTTACCTCTGTTGGCAAAATTTGAGAGGCACATTTCAATATTTATTATTGATAACAAGTTTGGGAAGGAGGTCACGAGACAGAGTTTGCACTTTCACCGTTTCACGTGCCAAGTCTTTTACCGTCGTCTCCAATAAATGAATTTGGCTATTACAAAACAGCGTCGTCAGCTCTGATCCTATACATTTGCTGCAACTTTTTCTCTCTTCTATTTCTTGGCTGCAATCACAGATACGTAACCGCCAAAGATCATGGGAGTCCACGGCTTGTGGGACCTACTCGCTCCTGTGGGCCGCCGGGTATCCGTCGAAACCCTATCCGGCAAGAAACTCGCCATCGGTAATCGCCATATAGATTACCCCGATATGTTTTTATAAAAAAAATCTAATTTTGCTTAAAGTTCAAATATTTACAAAGACTTGAAGAGAAGAAATTCAAAATTTTACTGGATGTATTGTAGATGCGAGCATATGGATGGTTCAGTTCATGAAGGCAATGAGAGACGAGAAAGGTGAGATGGTACGGAACGCGCATTTATTGGGGTTCTTCCGTCGAATTTGCAAGCTATTGTACCTCCGTACTAAGCCTGTGTTCGTGTTCGATGGTGGCACTCCGGCTCTCAAGCGCCGAACGGTCATCGCTCGCCGGAGGCAGCGGGAGAATGCCCAAGCTAAGATCCGGAAAACCGCCGAGAAGTTGCTGCTCAATCAAGTGAGCTTATTTTTTTGATGAATTTGAGTGCTGTTCACTGTGTTTTGGGGTTATTTATTACTTTTTTTCTGTTTTTTTTTTCTCTTTTTTGGTGGTAGCTTAAAGCCATGCGGTTGAAGGAACTAGCTAGGGATCTTGAGGATCAGAGGAATACGCAGAAAAATGATACTAAGGGAAAAAACATTTTGTCGAGCAATCCTGATAATTTCGTGACAGGGACTGGTGATCGTGAAAAATTAGATGAACTGTAAGATTGTTATATATTTGTAGGTCGAATGATGGTTTTTAGTTGTGTTTCGGAAACATATTTTTACGACTTTGATGAGTTGGTTTAGGCTGGCAGCATCCATTGCAGCAGAGGAAAACGAGGGATTAATTAATGCCTCGGCATCTGCTGCAGCTAGTGGTGGTGGCGGTGAAGTGTCCTTTGAGAATGAAGACGATGGAGATGAAGATGAAGAGATGATTTTGGTAAAGACTGATACTTCATTGGTCATTTAGATAAGGGACTACTACCCCCTTGTATAATGTTGCTGGTTTAATCAGTTTTGAAAGGCTATTTGGTTTTTGAATTTTTGTTAAATCTCGGGTTTAAAAGCACCGGGAGAGCTCTGTAAATAGTATGACATCAAACAAGTACAAAATTTACAAGCAAAGCATTCTTTTTTCTTTTTGTTTCAACTAATTTGCTGATTCAACTCCAAAAAAAATTTAAGTGTTTCAAGTTATACTGGAATTTTGATGCTAGACTATGAGATAGCTAATAAAAGCGTTGCTCCTGTAATTGCTAAATCTTGTGCCTTACATTGAGACTTACGGGAAAGGTAATGTACATAACTGCGTTTCTTTCATTTGTTTTGCAGTCAGCAATGGATGGGAATGTTGATCCAGCAGTCATAACTGCTTTGCCTGAATCCATGCAAGCTAATCTTCTGGTAACTTTTGGTGTCTATGTTTCTGTGGGATTTTGTTAACTGGGTTGAGTAGGATTTACTGGCCTTCCTGCTTTGGGATCACTTTTGCAATGCTGTAAGTTAACAACTGTCCTTCTGTGATTGAGGGATAGTCTAATCACAGAGAACAAATGAAGAGTTTAAGGTTGATTTTTTCTGGCCAGATGGGCAACATTTCTGGTTCACAATAACCATAGCGTGAAATATAACATGATGCCTAGAGACATGATTTTGTGATGATAAAAGTTGTGGTCTTTTTGGTAACTATTTTATGTTGCTAAATCTTGAGCACTTTTGGAGGCCTGGGCTGGATATTGTGCTTGGAAGTGACATAATATTGATATTTTTATTGTCTTATAAGGCTATTGGAAAGCAGGGTCAGAAACACGTGAAAAATGCAAAGGACAAGGAAATTTTGTCAGATCAAATTGACAAGGAAGTAACAGAACTGGAAAAGTTAGATGAAATGTAAGAGAAGCAGTTGTTGTTGTAATGATGGTCATCTTGTATTAAAGAAGCTGTTGATTGTTTTAATAAGTTAATTTAGGTTGGCAGCATCTCTTACGGCTGAAGAAAAGAAAAATTTGACAAAGGATGCATCAACGTCTGCCTTTGCATATCATGCCAGTGAGGAAGACTGGGACGATGATGAAGAGATGTTATTGGTAAGCTTCTATAATTCTTATATGCTGAGTAATCATTCTGATGTCAAGTTATTGCGAGTTTTTGCTTTGCACTTCTGATATATGTTAAGACCAGTTTACTTAATTGTTACATTTCCTATTTGGAATGGATTTAGGACTGGATGATATTATAGACACGTGATAACATGAGGACTAACAAAGTTCAAGTTCTTTAAAAAGTAGTAGCATAGGTGTCTTATTTGTTTTTGGATCGTCAGTTCCCTGAATTGTGTTGTGAGGGCTGGCCCAAGAGATGAAAGGGCTTTTGGGGGGCCTTGGGAATGTGGGAGTTTCATAAACTGATTCTCCATTATCCATTATGTTATTGTTTGATAGCGTTATTGCCTTTAGCTGTGACAAATCTTGCAGCCAGAAGTGCATGGGAGAGTTGATCCTGCTGTCTTAGCTTCTTTACCTCCATCCATGCAACTTGATCTTCTTGTTCAGGTAATATATTCGTGCCACATTGTTATTATTTCATTCAACACAAGAGCTCTGATTTCCGCTCAAGGGAAAATTTGTAATATAGGTTTTATTTTCTTTTTCCAGATGAGGGAAAGACTAATGGCTGAAAACAGACAAAAGTATCAAAAAGTGAAAAAGGTTGGTTTAAAAACCAATTAAACAGTTGTGCTTTACGCAAATGCTTGTAGCTTTTCTAATTTTGAGTTTTGAATTGTTATTGGCTTCTGCTATATGTCACGAAGTCTATAATTTCTCATGTGTTCTGATAGTACATTTTTTTCTCCCAATGATTTATATTTATCTTTTTTTTTTTAATGATCTTTAGGCTCCTGAAAGATTTTCTGAGCTACAAATTCAGGCTTATCTTAAAACTGTTGCTTTTCGCCGGGAAATTGATCAAGTACAAAAGGCTGCCTCTGGGAAGGGTGTAGGTGGGGTTCAGACTTCACGGATATCTTCAGAAGCCAACAGAGAATTTATATTTTCTTCATCCTTTACTGGCGATAAACAGTGAGTGAATTGAAGATGATGGCAAGAAAAACATCATCAAATACATACATAGAGAAAATCTCTAGGTTAATTGTTCTTGTATGTGATGATTATGCTTTTGTTATGCATTTGCTGTGATGTCCAATGATTGTTGTTTCAACTCCATATGGATTCTGGGAAGCATTCCCTTTCGTTGACAAGCACGTTGTTAATCATGCTAGGTTGTTTACATCTGCCGCAGTGGGCAGAAGGGGAAATGTGCAACAACAGACAACGGTTCATTCTTCAGATACTGTTGCTAATATTGCACCTAAGGCTAGGTCCAACAGTGTTACAGGACTAGTCCTGGATGAATCTACAAGGGTGTTTGATGATGATGTCGAGACATATATGGACGAAAGAGGTCGTACACGAGTTAGTAAAGTGAGGGGTATGGGTATGCGACTGACCCGTGATTTGCAGAGGAACCTGGATTTGATGAAGGAGATAGAGCAAGAGCAAACAAATGCAATTTTGACTCCAAGTACTCAGTCTGAATTTGATGGAAGTAAGGCCCCTACTCAACTTAAACAGCTTGAGAAAAGTTCGCCTAATGGCAATATGAACTCTGCTAACTTGGCTGAAAGAAGTGGAAAATCAATGTTGGAAGATGAGTCATCTGTACAAATATCTTTTGAAGTTGGTGATAGTAAATGTGCTGAAAGTGATGACGACATATTTACTGAATTAGTAGCAGAGAGACCTTTAAAGGTTTCTTCCGATTCTGCTTCTGATAATGATTGGGAGGAAGGGATTGTTCAAGGCCATGGAAATGGTTTTTCTAATGATGAAGAATTAAGAGTTGGGCCTTCTCTTAAGGAAAGTAACATTAGTGAGGACAGTGAAGTGGAGTGGGAGGAAGGAGTTTGCAATATTCATGATGATTTTTTGTCACCAGAAGAATCAAAGAAACCAGTTTCCAGAGGTTATTTGGAAGAAGAGGCTGATTTGCAGGAAGCTATAAGGAGAAGTCTTGAAGATCGTGGGGGTGGGAAACCCATTGACACCCTATCTGGGAATGGGATATTAAAAAAGTCTGGAGAGATTGTTAACAATGCTGTTGAATTGCTTGATGAAGAAGACATTAATGGTGGGAAGAGTACACTTGTTAATATTGTTCCCCAAGTCAAGACATCAGAGTTAGAGGTCACGGGGTCTGAAATGTCAGGACTGCAGTTAAGGTCGCATGAGGAGCCAAATCCTGTTAATGAGGCGATGGTGGTAAATGAATCATGTGATTATGTTGGACACTCAAGCCAAGCCTTGAATAAAGAGGGGACTTTGTCTGGAGAAATCACAAATGGAGAATCAGTTGCAGCTTTGGAAGGAAAAGAGATCTGCTTCATGAAGCAGTCTTCATATACATTTACTGAAGGTGGAGGATTATCTATGAGTAGTGAGTCGTGTGCCAAGGATCATTATCATATTTCTAAAGCTCCTTCTGACTTGCTTAATACTGAAGCAGAAACATCCTTATTGGTCAACAAAGAAAAAATTGCTACTGAAGATGTGCCATCTAACCATTTTGTGGAGCAAGCCAACTCTTCCATTCATGTCAGGCAGTTATCTACAAAGGACTTGGAAAATGACATCGGTTTAGAGGAAGAATTGGCTGGAGGGAAGGATCCTGATGCAGAACTAAAAGAGAAGGTTAACTACACAGACCAATCCATATGCATGGGCAGTGAAAGTATGCCGGTTGGTCTCACAAAGGATAGTTTGGAGGATGAAATTCTAAATCTAGGTCAAGAGTATATTAATCTAGAAGATGAACAGAGAAAACTGGAACGTAATGCAGAATCGGTTAGCACTGAGATGTTTGCAGAATGTCAGGTATTCCTCAAAACTTCTAAACGAATGGTTGCCCAATTTTATGTCATTGCAACTTATAAAGCCAGTTAGGCTTGACTACGTTCTCCAGAGGATGCTTTCCTTTCCCTTTTCAGTGTTAAGTTGGAACAAAAAATAACTCTATGCTAATGGTTGGCAGAGCAAATAGTATTTTCTTGCATCTCATGTTTAACTTTGGATTCTCTTCTTTATACATTATCTTCTTTAACTTTGGATTCTCTTCTTTATACATCTTTCACAGAGAAGCAATTGCTGTGTGTAGGATGTTAAATGATCAGGGAAATCATAAGAATGCTAGTGTATCTCAAGAGTGAATAAGCTCTTTTACATGTGAATAAGCTCTACAATTAGTATATAAATGGCCTATAATTATAAGTGGTTATTCTGGCTTTTCTTTGGTGAATGGTGAGCTTATTTTCTGATGGTTTCCTTTGTTTTACTATCTGTAGGAGCTGTTGCAGATGTTTGGCATACCATATATTATAGCACCAATGGAAGCAGAAGCTCAGTGTGCTTATATGGAATCTGCAAACCTTGTAGATGGTGTTGTGACTGATGACTCTGATGTATTTCTATTTGGGGCTCAAAGTGTGTACAAGAATATATTTGATGATCGCAAATATGTTGAGACATACTTCATGAAGGTGTGGATAGAAACATTGAGTTTCTCCTTCTTCATCTTCAGTCTTAAATGACTTCATGTTTGGATAAAGTTTTTGAAGTTTCACTTAAAAAGCTATAGAAGTCACTTATCTGGTTGTTTCTGCCTTGAACTTTGTGCATTTATTTACCAATTTAGAATTGCTTATTACACAATTGAAATTATTGTCATGTTTCTCATGTGTCAGCTTATAGTGACATAATTTTGCAGTGTTCTCAAATTTTTACCCTCCACTTTTCTATTTATTCCTCTACAATAAACTATATTATATCACAGGATATCGAGAAGGAACTTGGCCTAACTAAAGATCAGTTAATCCGCATGGCTTTGCTTCTTGGGAGTGATTATACAGAGGGTGTAAGGTAATCAACAACTTTTAAAGAGTATATCAACAACTTTTAAAGAGTATCCTAATTGCCGTTTACTTGTTTATGCTAGATTTTTACATGTTACTTTTGTTTTCTTTGTTCTTTACAAGCACAAGTAACAAATTATATACTGTTGATCTTATATGGGGAAGTAAGAATTTTTCCCATGTATGCGAAGGTATACATTTATGCTGGTTTATTCCTAAAGTGTGGTTTCAATGGAATGAATATTTGTGCAGTGGGATTGGCATTGTTAATGCAATTGAGGTTGTAAACGCATTTCCTGAGGAGGATGGTCTCCATAAATTCCGGGAGTGGATTGAATCACCAGATCCAACCATTCTAGGAAAGCTTGATGCGCAGACTGGATTAAGTGAGAGAAAAAAAGGGTCCAAAGTTCTTGGTAATAATTTGAGTTCTGCAAATAACAATGGTGGAGGAACTCAGTCTGGTCAAGACATCCCTCAATCACATATGATGAAGCAGTCTGCAGATGCTGCGCAACAGACAAAGCAGATTTTCATGGATAAGCATGTAAATGCTCAATCTTTGGCATTTGGCTTTTTTCTGCTTGACTCTTATTTTATGATGGCGTATCCCATCTGCATTTTCCTGTCTTCATGAGTGATGTTAAAATGCATCTTTTGGCAGAGGAATGTTAGCAAAAATTGGCATATTCCTTCTTCTTTTCCAAGTGAAGCAGTCATTTCAGCGTATTGCTGTCCACAAGTGGACAGATCAACTGACCCTTTCACATGGGGAAAGCCAGATCTTCATTTTCTTCGGAGGTAAGTCATTTCGCCTTTTGTTTTTCCTGATTTTTAGTATTTAGATGGTTCTCAGATTGACAGGTTGTATCTGCATCAGCTAGCCTGTTAGTTGTAAACCTGGAGATCATTACAGTAATGCTTGCATGCATCATTGGTATATCTTTCTGGATAACACTCACTGAGAGGGGCGTACCAGGTCTTCTCATGTTCAGAATAAATATGCTCACCACCCAAATATCTAAATTTATGCACTCTGAGACCCATTACTGTGGATTAATAGCTCACAAGTTAAGATATATTTACTTGTGTTGCTGATTATTATTATATCTAGATTGTGTTGGGAAAAGTTTGGGTGGAGCATCCAGAAGACAGATGAGTTGCTGGTGCCTGTTCTGAAGGAGTACGAAAAACGTGAGGTTTGAGTCTCTCTTTCACTCTCTCTCTTTATATATATATATATGTATGTATCTGTTTGTGTGTATTCATGGCTATGCAATGAGACTCGCAACTTTTTGACCAGCACGCTCAAATGCTTTAGTTCTTGTCTATCTGATTTATTACCTCATCTGCCTTGTTATTGTAGTTAAAATCCCACCTATTAGTTATGAGTTGGCTGAGTTTTTTGTTTTTTGTTTTCTTTTGAATATGACTTCGGCCAATGGCTTCTCTGGTGAAGATTCAACTGCGCCTTGAAGCATTTTACACATTCAATGAAAGATTCGCAAAAATTCGTAGTAAAAGAATCACAAAAGCTGTTAAGGGAATCACAGGAAACCAGTCCTCAGATTTCATGGAATGTTCTTCTGAAGAAGTTCGTAACAGAAGGAAAAACAGCAAAAGTTTTGATATTGAATCAGAAATGCTTTCAAAGCTAACAGAGGAAAGTGTTCCTAATTACAAAGAGCAGAATTCTGATAAAATGTCTAGTAAGAAGTCTAACAAAAGGACTGCTAGGGAGCCTGTTTCATTAGAAGTGGGGAGTCCAAAACAACAAACACAGGTAGAAAGCAGGCTGTGCACTGATAAAGCATCACGAGTTCTTGGAAGAGGTAGAGGAAGAAGAGGTAGAGGGAGGGGAAAGGCAGAGAGAAAGGTAGGTGTTCATGACAATGAATCTGATCATAGCTCCAGTGACGTTAGCAGTGGTGATGCTGAGCAGGGATTTCAGGTTTCTAAATCAGAAAAACCACTTGGAGTGCGAAGGGTAAGCTTAGTGTCTCATCTTCCCTTGATTCTTTTATGGTTTAAGGATGCTATTACAAAAAATATTAATTGGAATATAAACAACTTAATCTATTTAAATTTTAGATCCAAACTACTGGACATTCACTTTGATTGTTTACAAGGTATTTTGGGTCTGGTTAGTAGTTTCAATATAATTAGGTTGTTGACCACTCAATCTGAGGATCAAGTTGTTAGCTCGTTACTTACTCAAATCTATGTATGGAGGTATTCTGCTTTACTGAAATCATGATGCCTTGCCTTTCTCTACCTCGGTGAATTAGAAATGCCTCTGACAAATATTTAACAACTTTTTCTAGAACATTTGTGGTCAAACATTATGCATTGTAACAATTTGATATCTGGGAAAAATTTATCTTTATAGACATAACATATTAATGACTGTTATCCTTTTCTTCCCATGGAGTTAACAAGAATCAATTTCTGTTTCTTTGCTGTTCTGTGTCTAGTCAACATGTTCCCGGAAGAATGTTTGTTATGCGTTGAGTGATGTGGAAAGTGATGATTTGAATGAGTTGCAAGATCAGAGTGAATATGAAATGTCTGAATATAAGGCAAGGGAAGAAGGTTTCTCTAGGGATCAAGGGGTGTCTGGAGAAGCTCCCAGTGATTTCAATGTCCTGCAACAGAATAAAGAGAAAGATCCTTCCCTTGAGACCTCATCTAACCAGTATCTTGAAAAGGGGGGCGGATTTTGCATTCATGAAGCTGAAGTTAGTAACCCAGATGTTAGCCAAGGTAGCACTTTTGAGGCTGATGCTCCTAAAGATTACCACATAATGGGAGGTGGGTTCTGCATCAGTGAAATGGAGACGGGTGAGCAGCAAGATACTGCTGTGCCTGCTTTCCGTGAAACTTCTGAATCTTCTCATTTCTCTTGTTTTACGGAAGATGCTGCGTTTGACAATGTTGTACATCAATTAACTTCTGGCACAAAACGAGTGGCTGAAGAAGAGGAAACGAATGCTTCCACTATTAAGCAGAATATGGATAGTGCAGATGCGTCTAACACTGATCATCCCAAGTTCAGTGATTCTATGACAATAGGCGCAGATAACAATCCCCAGGTGTCTGGTATAGGAGGTCTATCTGCGATGCCTTTCCTGAAAAGGAAACGGAGGAAAAGTTGAAAGATTAAAGCGCTTTGTTTTGGTTATATTAGAATCAATATTTCCCAGATGTGGATCATGTCGCTGTAACTTCTTCTCCATGTGTTCTCTGTAATGTGATTAGAGATGTAAGATAGTACTAGGGTCCTAGCGTAAGGGGTTTTGTAATACATGCTTTATCTATCATGAATTTATCTGAATGGATATTTACTTGAGACCCCATTTATTAGCAACAGGACATGCATTTTTGGGTTCAGAAATAAGTGTTCCTACAGCGTTAGCTTGATTTACCTTGCGAATAAAAATCACGTCTTTACCTCTCCTTTGAAAGGGACGAATTGGCTTTCAAATTCCCATTTCCATTAGTGTGAATTTAGGTAACAAGACTACTTTAAAACGAATGGACACAAAAACCTTGAAGAAAGTCCTACTCTGAAATAAAAGGGATGCCACAACCTTTTACATCATTGGATAAAGGTTTAGTGGTTGAATGGATTTTTTAGAACGCAAAACGAACAAATTCTATACCACAACTTCTTATCAAACTTTGAATACTTCTTCCCTTTGTATCTTGAAATGGCGAGATTGTTGAGATCTTTAGGTAAGTTGTGTTTTCTTGTCTCTTTATCATTTTATATAAACATGCTTTTTGCGGGATTGGGAATGATTTTGACAATTTGAAATAATCTTACAAAAATCATGCTTAACAATGAAATAATGTTTTTCTTGTTCTATGAAATGATGGAAACAGATCGTCTGTTTCCCCTATTCTATTCCACTTTGTTCCAAACCCTTTCATCCATCTATTTCTCATTTATTTATTGCAATGGATGGATGAAGGAGCTTGGACGAATAGAGAGATGAAAACAGAGGATTGTCCCGAACGATACCGAGTATACACAAAAAACGAGAAAAATTTGTATGATTCGATTGAAAGCATATGATGTTAGATATTTCTATAAATATTTACGTTTTGACGTACAAACAAAATAACAAAACTACGGCAAATTAAATATGGAAGCCACAATTATTGAGAATATTAAAATTTGTCATCGGAGTCGGACATTACTAGGTAATCCTAGTAACTACCCCTTTTGCATTCGCTGCTTTTGACACCCAGAGAAAGACATAGCAAAGACGATGGAGGTCGAAGTGGTGATGGTACGAAGATGTTGGTACGAGGGCGTGGCTGTCGCTGCTCTGTTCGCAGCTGTGTGCACCAGTGTTGGAACAAATATACTGTAAAAAGCAGCCACCTTGAAAGGGTTGAATTTCTTCGCCTATATTGTTTACTCTTACGCTATGGCCACCCTTGTTCTTTGCCCTTTCCACTTCTTTGACAGGTGAGCTCTCCCGCTTTCTTTTGATTTCTGTCTTATTGGTTTTTTTTAAGGAAGAAGACATGTACGAAGAAAATTCTATATTTTTATTTAGCAGGAGTTTGTAAATTTATTCGGTCTTTTTTTAACTAAAATTTAAAAATAAGATAACATCAAAATTAAATCAACATAGAATAAAAATCTGCACTTAAAAAAAATATTCTGATAATAACTTTGATTATTTTAAAGTCACATGTTCAACACTCCTCTTTAATTTTGATACAACAAATTCTAAGCATTTTTTTTCTTTTTCTTTTTCGTTTGCGCTCCCACAATTTTACTGTTAGGCTTTTTATAAACTTTTCTATATGTCATTTTTAAGTAGTCAAATCTTTCTTTGTCTTCTACAACGAAGGAGTGATCCACCTTGTTGGCCTTTTTTGTAGACGTTTTTGAACTTGAAGAACTCATTTTGCTGTCATCATATATAGAGGTCTTCGTGTTAATCATATCTTCCTCAATATCACCAGCGTGGTTCTCTTTCGTAAAATCCAATGCAAATATTTTATTTTGCATTTTGCTATTAAACACTTCTCTATTCATTGCATCCTTAATCATGCAGCAGTTGTTTTCAAACAGTACCTTAAAGTTTTTATTGAGTAACTGACAAATACTCAACAAATTTTTGTTTATTGTAGAAACATATAAGAAATCAAAAATTAACTTCAAACCTGAATGCCCTTTAATTGCTATAGTCCCCTTTCCTTTTGCTTCAATGTAATCTCCATTTTCAATTTGGACTTTGGAGATAAAACTTGTATTAATTTCTCTGAACATCCTTTTATCAAAGGTCACGTGATTTGTGCAACCACTGTCAATAAGCCAACTTTCATTTGAATTGTAGTTGGCTAGGCGTGATGCTGCAAATAACTCCTCCTCCTCAAGTTGATCGTTTACAGCTTGCTTGACTTCTCCCACATATTGCTGAGCTTTACGTATCCTTTCAACATGACCTAGTTGTCCACACTTGTTGCATCTTACATCTGGCCTCCATCAGCACTTGTATTCCGGATGATTTGTTTTCTTGCAATACGAACATGGTAAAAAATTTTGAGCATTGTTATTATTAATTCTCTTTTTGTTTTATGACTTTACTGAAAAAGTGCCTTCCACTATTCCTTCTTGCCTCATGAGTCTCCTTTGTTCTTATGCCTGTAATGCACTTGCCAAATCTTTTGAGTTTTCGAGTGATGAAATTGTAGCCTCAAATCTTTCTGGGATGGTTACTAGAAAATTTTGAACTATTCTATAATCATCAAAATTAGAACCAAGAAATCTTACGTTATTGGCAATGGCAATGAGCTTGTTGGAGTAATCCTTGATCATTTCTAACTCCTTCATTTTTTGTATCTCAAATTCTCTGATCAAGTTGAACACTTGCATTCTTTTAATTCTTTCGTTCCCCACATATTCCTCCTTTAAGAAATCCCAATTTTCTTTACTCGTCTTGAGCGTCATGATTCTGGAAAACAATGTTGGTGTGATTACTGAAAACAGGCAAGCTTTTGCTTTGGACTTCCTTTGTTTCTTTTCTTTGTGGATTTTGATTTGAGCCACCGTTGGATTTGTAGGCAAGTCCGAAACGTCGTAGTTTTCATCTACAGCTTCCCACAAGTCATTCGCTTCAAGGAAGGTCTCCATTCGAACAGCCCAACTTAGATAATTTCTACCATCAAACACTGGCAGAGTAATAGCAGTGAACGATGATTTGAATCCATTAATGTATGGTTTTTGATTTGTAGTGTGGGAAGGCGTAAACTGAGTTATAAGTAATAGGTTTGTAGGTTTAGAGGTTTCTTAAGATCAAGAGAGCTCTGATACCACTTTGTTCATTTTTTTAGGAAGAAGATATATATAGAGAAAACTCTGTATTTTTATTTAATAGAACCTTGTCAATTTATACAATCTTTCTTTAACCAAAATTCAAAAATCGGATAACATCTAAACTAAATCAGCATAGAATAAAAATTTGCACTTAAAGAAAATATTTTGATAACAACTTTAACTGTTTCAAAGTCACATGTTCATTATGTCTTCTAACTTTTCTGGGTCGATCTTTAAAAAAAGTTTCACGTACAATTGTTATAACATATTTTGTGTTATTCAAGAGACCAGAGCTTCCTTCACTCAACTTCTTGTCTGTTATGCAAATAATTGGAAGCGATTGGAGAAAGCGAGAATAACGATCGGCACAGAAAGAGAGAGAGATTGAGAGACAGAAAAACACATAGACAGGAATTAACAATTAGGAAGAGAATGTTTCATAACAACCAACATGCCCTACAATTGTTGTAAA